>JARWCS010000006.1:3401609-3422954 GCA_034783895.1 Geukensia demissa | reverse complement strand
ATATATATGATTGGGTATGATTTTCATGTTTGAGAAATATATGAATGGGGGGTGTTTTCAAAATGCCAGCGGCACCCATGTACCTAACTTGAATAGAAGTAACCCCCCCCGTGGTTTAGTGAATACTGTTACATTAACAATATCTATTTTTCGTAAAATTAAAATTGCACACAAAAAAAGCAAGAAAAACCTACCTATTTACTGTAAATCTCAGTTTTAAAGATACATGAAAATTAACTTTTGGTGACAATAACACTTTCTGTCACCTGATATCTTCTGGAATGTGACGCTTTCAATAATTACACATAATTAACGACTTTCACTGGGCGACCTTCAGTCAGGGTTGGTGTGGTGTATTATATAACAAAGATTATCTCATTTGTTACAAATATTAATATCAATTGTTTTGTACTGGTTTCTTTATATCTCTCTGTAGGGACAACTAATTCTTATGAAATTTTCCATCTATTAAATCGAGATATCACAAAGTTGTCTGTTTTTATATCAACTCATCATGTTCTTTGCTGAATTAAGAATTGTGGAAATTTCAAGAGGATGTGGGAGAATACAACAGGAGACAAGTTGGTAGACATGGCAATATCCTGAACAAGAACAAGACCAACATGACACGTGCCATACCCCAAAAAATTAAAAATGAGCAAATGGACCCCCTACCAAAAAAAGGGGTGAACTTAGGGTAAGCAGTTTCTGCCCCTATCACACATTGCTCATGCCCAAAGCAGGTTATAGTTATTTTAGGGTATGTCAGGAAGGCTATTATAGTATTGTTTCTAGATTCTGGGCAGACAACAAGTTTATATATGTTTGGTTTACAACATTCCAGAATGAGGCTGTCTTTCAAGCAAAAAAACAATAAACCTGCACATTTTCTACACAAAAAAATGTAATTTTTAAATAGGCAAAATAAAGATTTTAGTGAAAATTTAGATTCTATTGTTAAACTTGTTAAAGACCTTGTACCAGGGCCTATAAATTATAGAGATTTACCAGTTATTATTTTCAATTTGCAGGTATCAATTCTATAAAAAAATCTGTGGTAAATGGATATAAAATTCTTGTAACATTGAATCATGCACTGCTGGCAATATACAATCTATCCATCATCTCAGACAAATTTCAATGCAATATTTATCACCTAAATGCAACATTTTTCATGTCTATTTCGACAAAGATGATATCAATTTCAAATAGATTGGAATCCCTGATGAAAGTTATAAATATTTCTGTATGATGTTCATTGATATAGCAAAACAAAATATTTCACATTAAACCTTTAACTCCATTCATCAACCACAATATATATCCAATCTATCAATCAGGGGCTATAACTCCTATCTTAACCTATGACTCAGGGGCCATAACTATCAAATCTTATGCATTTAATTGATAAGAATGAGATTTTTAGATAATTTATAGAGCCTTTTTCTCATCATATCACTTCAATTTCAGATAATAACAGTATTGAGTGATGCTTTTTACAGTTGATTTTCGGGTTCAGTGAACACAATATGATTTTGATGTATAGAAAAAGGAATTCGAAGATACCAAAGGGGCAGAAAGATAGATACCTGGCTGTGTATTGGGGATTATGATCTATGTTGTAATTAACCTGATCCAAGGAGAAACAGAGAGGTGTTTCAAGGTAATATGATCTGACAGGTTTGTGTAAAGATCAAACAATGTTAAAACTATCATTTTTCTCTGCAGTTAATGTTTTGTTAAAATGACACAAGAAAAAGAAAGGTTATATGTTATATTTTGATTGAAAGCCATCACCTGCTGAGAGTTAGTTTTACCTGATTACAATGACAGAGTAAAGGTATGCTGTACTATACTGTAACCATGATATAATGAGCTGAATTAGCTCTGGGAAAGTTTGCAAAATTTGTTTTCATATAACAAGACATGGCTTGATGATTTGGAAGGGGAAGGGGTAAAGGGAGGTACAATGAGTAAAAAATTTCACCACCATTTTGTCTGCAAACCTGAGGATATACCTACCAAGCATTTTCTTATTGAGAAGGCAAGCACAGTTCCCTCCCCTAGCCATTAACACCTAAAATATGTGTTAATTAACAAAATGTTTGATCTTATGATGTGTATTTGTTTGTAACATATGAAGAAGACATTTTGTGCTTCTGTACACCTCTGTATTTGGCATTGTCAAAAGCTGAAGATGCTGCATTTGTGCTTCAATCTCCATGTGAACAAGCAGTTGAAAACTTTTAACATCAGATCTGTACAAAAAACAGTCAAACATTGGCCATAAAAACTTGAATATCATTACACTTCCTTCCAAGTTGACGAACTGAATCATCTAAAATTGGCCCCTTATATGGGTCCCTTAGGTCAAACAGCCCCCTCTATCTGACAGCCATAAATATTGAACATAAAATTAATCTTCATCCTTGTCAGAAATCAATTAAAAAGTGATAATTTGAATGTTTTTAAACGCAGATATATCGTATAGGTCATCTCTGTATACAGCTAGACATACAAAGTGAGATTTCCACACTGAAGAGAGAAATATTCAGATATCAAACAAAGAGAGAAAAGCTGAACATTAGGGGACTATAAAAGTATATGATATCTGATTATTGAGTGGATCTGGTTCCAAGGGAATAATGTAAATCAAACACCGATAGGCGATATAATGGAATCATAACATGCAATATCAGAATAATATTCTCATCAACATGGAGGACGACTTCCTACTTCAAAGTCGTCATTCTGTAATCAAACAAAGACAGCCATGATTTATCTCTCTATTAACTCTTATGACAGCCGAGGTATTATATTCCAAAAACTTGACAAGACTTCTTACAATACTGACTGTCATATTCCGATTGCCAGTAAATGAATCAACTTTTTCCCCGCCATTGTCACCCACGTTTAGACTGAACTTAATAATATGGTCGATGTTTTAGAAGTAATATAATAACTAACTCCAACGTAAGTGTAAAAGCCATTAGGCCGAAATAATATGCCATTAATTACAGTTTCATCTTGACACTTGGACGTGACAATTTTGAAAGATAATCATTTTTAGAATTATGGTAAGTGTTTATATGTCCCAGCTACTTTAGTGCGTCTCTATTTAGTGGTATTACAATGGGACCAATTCAATATCCTCCAGTGGACAAGTTCATACTTTTTATTAAAACACTTTAGAAATATGTAACACTGGGAGTTGGTACTCCAAGTCTGTAACATTAATGAGATAAGATTATTTATTGAGAACAGTTGGTAAAATTGTATACTTGAAGTATTCATACTTCTACAAGATATATACTTGATTTAATTTTTCTATTAACTATTTCCATATTTTTCAGTGTTTATGCTTGATAAGTACATAACACTTTCCTTTATTTTTTATGAAATTATGGTGGCTTTTTAAAAAATTTATTTGTAAAGCATTTAGGCAAGATCTTCTTAATATTACTTATACAAGTTCTATTTGTTTGGGACAATCTTGAGATCATCAAAAGGAGTGGGATTCCAGTCTTGTTTTGTACATGCATATCCCCTTGTCCAAACAAGGAAAGCTTTTTATTGAAGTATTTCGTGTATGAACACGGAAGGCAGCCCTTAAAAAAAATTGGCCTTGTTCTAAAACTAATGTGTGAAATAGGAAATTTTATATCCTCTCACTTCCCACCTGATGAATCATGAACCAATCAATAAGCAGAATGACATTTCCCATAGTGCCACTAGTTTTATCTGATCAAATTACCCACCATCCATCACATTTTTGTCGTCTGCAGTTCACAGCGGCCATCTTGCCTCGTGTTTGTACAATCATTATTTCCCTATTTGATTGATGACCTGTCCTTTATTTGGACAATTTTCTTCATTAATTCCAGAATTTTTACAGCACTTTGATTCTGATAATGGAAGACAATTTATACACACTTTATGACTATCTCCCCAGGCCTATTAACTTCCATATTGTTTTTACAGGGATATTTTATTGTTTGTCATTCAAACAGATCTTGTGTAATTTCAAACAATTTCAGGATGTTAGATTTTTGTAATTGTTCACTTTTGGAAAACTACACCAAATTACCTATTCTGTTTTCAGTTTTTCTTGTCAAATAGTGACAGTTTCTGATTAACTTTAAAAATATCCCTTTTCCAAAGAAAAGCATCATTAAGCCATGTTTTAGCCCAAAATTTAGCTAAAAATGAAAGTGGCTAATATATCTATTACTCTATATTATTTGTAGTGAAAAATGTTTTAAATGTGAAAATACTAAGAAATTACTTATTTGATAGAAATACTTGATATAGATTGCACAAAAATATCAGGACCAAACTTTGCACCATTAAAGATCTATCAAGTAAACATGCTTAGTTAAAAAGTGATTTTTTGTGCGCTCATATCTATCTCTAACAAAAATGTGCCCTCCGGTTTTGTCGAAATGATGACAATTATATCAACATAAGATATGAATTATTAATTCTTGATTAAACAGCATTTTCACAATTTTTGTGTCATAAAATCTAAAATTTGAGCCCAATATGGGGCTTACTGTACATACTCCTGTCCTATTTTTAGAAATAACAGCCATTCTGATTCTATAAATGGGGTAACATAATATAAAAATGAAGATGGACTCACCCTAACCAACCTAACAAATATATGGATTAAAATGATGGGAAAAGTTTGTAAACTAGAAAATGATTTTCTGCTTATAATATTGACAGCAATAAAAAGATATAAATGCCACCAAAGAACCACTTAAACAAAAGATTGTTTCCAGGTGATAGTCTGACTTACCAAGAAGACAGTTGGTGGATGCTGAGTGATAGCAAAGACTCACAAGACCCTGTTTACACTTTGAACCAAGTTAGTTATAATAAAAAAATGATTTATAGATTTAATCTACTAATAATAGCCAATATGGATATTATCTTGTTCATTATAGAGATTTACCTGCGTGATGAAATGCCGGATGTACCATGTGATGTCCCATACATGGTTGGTGGTGGTGATGGTAAGATTGGGAGTGACGATTTGGTGTGTTTTCATGCTCGGAGTCACTCATTGATAATCGTGATATAGTTCCGTTTTGACGAGCAGGCTCATTATCTAGGTCATTAGATGATATAGAACACTGAGAGCCCTGGTGGTTTACATTTAAAGAGGCATGTTTTGACCTTTCTTGGTCAGAGTCAAGGTCACCTTCTGAACCACTCTTGTAAAGATACAATTTGAGGTCCTGTGAGTTGTCATGGCAACCATTTTGGTCCACCGCTGAAATGACATCAGGTGTGAGTCCTATCAAGCAAAACAAAGCAAAACTAAAAATATACAAAAAACATTTAGTAAAGCAACGACAATTAATTCAGGGACTGTCTCAAAATACTCCCATGCTGTTAAGAATTAGTTTTGTTAAAAATAATGACAAAATCAAAATCAGGGATAATTTTTTAATGGAAGTTCTTTTGAGACAATCCTTTAAAGTTAAATATCTTAAACATCATCTTGATCATTTATATCATAATCATTTAAGAATAATTCCACTACCTTTTACTTTCAAATAATTTCTTGGAATTTCATTACATTTAAGTAATGTATATAAATGATTGATGAGGTGATATGAAATGACCAGTGAATGATGAAAATGACATGATTTGTCCCAACGGAACCTCAAATACAAAGCAGAAGAAGAATCAAGGGGAGCTAACAAAATACATGCATTATATACCATGGTATCAAAACTCAACAAAATGCAGCAAATAAAAACAATATTAAAATTTAAAAGTTAAATCAATTTACATAATGTTAACCAAAATTAAATACTAATGATAGCCACAATTTCAAGGAATGTTTAAATGTTTGGCAATTTGGGCTGCTTGAAAATCAAGAAACAAATAAAGCAAGGATTAACAGATTTACTATTGGTTAAACCTGTTGCATGACACATTCACTTTTATTTCCTTATAAAAACTGCATGCAAAATAAAGATTTTTAAAACTCACACTGTTCCATGCCATTAAAAAGAATATAAAACAGCAACAGATGTACAAGATACATTCATTTATGTAAATCTTTAACAGAAAATTGTCTGATTTTGTCATAAAATAGCAAATCTAATACCATTAAAAGCCGTGCAATAACTAAGACTGAATGATGCTAGTAATATTAGTTTAATTTGCCACAGAGATAAGAACTATGATTCATGTAACTTATTGTCCCCAGGGTGATTTACATTCTGTGTGGATTACCTCCCCTGATCTCTGGATCCATTTATTCCAGTCAGGTCTGATGTTTTCTAATTACCGTTACATGTGTTTGTTTGTAAGTTTTTTGTCCAAGTTGTAACAATAACAAAATCTACAGACACAATCCATTGGGCAGATATACACAGTAGTGTTAACAATTTAATATAATAAATTTTTCTTGTAAAAACAAACCATTACAGTAGGGAACACTTCTTAATTATTGTCCATAAATTGACAAAAATCTTGAAAGTTTCAGCCAGTTTCGGAATAATAAATTTTGACTAAGTTATGAATTTTCTTGCTTACAGTTATTATTGATAGGATTTGGTTAACTTCTTCCAAATAGTTATGGTTTGTTTTACCAAGTTTTGACCATTTTCTCCTTTACTGACTGATAATGTGTTTATGACAGAGTTAATACTGCAGTCTTTATATTCAATAATTGGTATTTTTGGCATACTGCTGTATTAAAAAATAATTATAAATAATCTAGTTATAACAAATGTACATACCTAATTTTACAGACTTGTGGAGTTTAATCATCCTTTTAATACTGAGACTTAATAAAAATCCATAACATGATAGAATAGTTTACTTAACACCAGCCATTACAAGTGTTTATGGGAGGGATGGGGGCGATTACATTTTAAGTTTTACAAGAAGGGGTGATTACATTAGAAAGTTTATTTTACAAGACTGAGATAATCAATTATTACATGTGATTATAGCAGGATAACATCACAGGTGCTCTGTATCCATGTATAAACTGTTTATGTAAAGTACTAAAACAGAATAAACACATATCTACTTTGTATATAATGTCAGGAGATTGATACTAGCTGGAGATACTTGACAAAGGTCTGAACTGTACAGTCTGTTTCTTATGAGAAGGATACAGATATTAGCTGGAGGTACTTGACAAAGGTTTGACCTGTGGAGTCTGTTTCTTATGAGAATGATACAAGTGTCAGGGTCTGTGACTAACATAAAACATGATTTTATCCCTGTCAGAACGATTACTGGAGCCAGACCTCTTAGAAAGGTCTTCACATACTTTCTGCCAACAAACTACACTGATCTTCATCTTACAACTTCATCCATTTAATTGTGCATTATACTTTTTTCAAATATCATAAACCTCACTGATTGGTTAGTCATGTTTGACTGGTTTACCTTTACCTGCTTTTCTTGGATTTTATTGGCCAGTTCACGAATTCAGTCACACCTATTATGCAAATTCCTTCCTGAGTGGTCTAGGCCTTAACAAAAGTGTACATTCTTTATTAAAACTTGGCTTTCAAAGAAAAAAACAGGCCTGACCTGAAGATTATCGTGATGCTGGTCAACAAAATGATGTTTTGACCAAATGGAATAGAAGAGTAAAGACATATGATTCAACTTAGGGTGACCTTCTCAATTTGGCTAGATTAAAATTTGCCTTAGTCTGTTTCCTTTACAGAAAACTCCCATGAAATTTACAATGTTTTTCATAACCTTAATTATCTAATATTTCATTGAAGTTTATCCCTAAGCTTTTCTGCAAATCTATAAATTCAGCATAATTCAATTTGGTAGTAGAAATTACATCACAAGTTGGATGGCTTTTAAAAAGAAGATATTTAACAGAAATCTAGCAAATTCAATTATATCCTATTCTTTGTAAAAATTTCAATAATATAAATGTAATTTACTTTAATGTAATGGTTTTTATGAATAAGATAAAAAAAATCTGTTGCTAGGACATACAATACAATATTCAATGTTGAAATAGGATGGTCTAATCTATTCATGGGCAATTAGTAAACGAATATTTTGTTATTTTTATGGAGAATAAGAAATAACTATTAACCAATATTTCCATATTTTATGGGTATAACAGTGGAAGCCATTAGACTACTAGACTGTGGTACAAATACATAAATCTCTGATAAAGAAACAGTTTACAATAACTGCATTACAATAAAATGATGTTTTATTATCAGACAATATTGAACTGCTTGTATCCTACCACCAATTACTACATTCCACAACCAATCTAATTATAAAAGGGAGATAAATCATACATAACACTGATAAGCAGAAGATTGCACTGCAATCTATCAAAAAACTCAATGGAAATTCTCTAATGGGACATTCCTGTAATATTTTTTAAATACAATGTTTTGCAAAGAATATTTGAAGACCCTAGTAACTGGTACATGAATGAG
The DNA here is from genome assembly GCA_034783895.1 of Geukensia demissa. Taxonomy (NCBI): domain Eukaryota; kingdom Metazoa; phylum Mollusca; class Bivalvia; order Mytilida; family Mytilidae; genus Geukensia; species Geukensia demissa. Next base: position 3,414,498 of record JARWCS010000006.1, on the reverse strand, counting down.
ACTTAATAAACATTGGAAGGTCAGCCACCTGCATATCCTTTTTTCAAACTATTCATAATTATGTGGTGCATTACTATTCGGTGGCTTAAAGTAAGAAAAAACCCTCAGCATTAAAAGAGGCCACATCAGCAACCCAGTTGATTTCAATTAACTCAGATTCTTTTAATTTGATTGTATTAATTCAGTCTTTTTCTAATAAAACTCTGATTATCTAACTTAACCAAATGTCCATTATTGAAAAAAATCAATTCCATTAATTCAAATTCCTTCAATTTTCTCGTGTGATTTTTTTAATATAACCAGGTTTATCTTTATTGGATTAAAACAAATAGCTGATTAATACAGAATTCTTTACAATATAGGATAACGAAACCTGAAGAATTTTTAAAACTAACTTCTTAAATAAGAGTATTCACATAGTTATTAAGCAAAGGAGAGTGGTAGTTACAGTAAGCCTAATATTTTATGACACATAAATAAGTAGTTATAAAAATCTTTAATAAGGGTCTTTTAATAATTCATAAATTGAACTTATATAACTGCCATCATTTTGACAAAACAACAGGGCACATTTAACTAATTCAACAAGAATAAAAAAATTCTGTATAAATACCAAATTTTTGGAGGAGTTTTGTTCAAAATAGATATGAGTGTGCAAAAACATCATTAAGATACTTGAACTTGATAGATCTTTAATAGTACAAAATCAACAAAATTGTATCAAATTTGTATAAAATTAAGTAATTTCTGAATATTTTCATATTTAAAGAAATTTATATGTACCATGTGAAAGAGTAAATAATCTGTTGGATTTTCTTTTTATAGACATTTTAAGTACAAACAATATAGAATTATAGATATAAGCCACTTCTCATTTAGATGCCGAAGTCTTGGGTCATAAACAGGGCTTAATGACACTTCTCCTTTCTATGCAATAAAAGGGGCAAAATCTGAAAATGACAACTTTAAATTAAGAGAAATCACCTGGTTTGTATTTGTACCAGCTGAAAAAGCAGCCAACAATGTGGTGATTGTCTGACAAAAAATACTACATGTAATTACTTTAGAATGAAATTTTAAATTCTTCTTCTTTCCACAACAGGTTACATATGAATGTCCTCAAATTTCTAGTGGCCTTTTAAAGCTTGCTTTGAGGTGTGTATATTTGCCTATTATTAAAGACCTTAAGGTAACCTGTAAATATTTGATATCTATACATTTTAGATGGCAGATCATAGACAATAATGATAACACATTTTTTTCTATTCAGTTGAAAACTTATATTCTGATTTACAACTGTGTTTTTCTGCAGATTTATCCCTTGTTTGGTAACTTCTGTGTACTTATAATGCAAACCAATCTTAAAAACATGCAAATGCAAGCAAATCAATTGACATGGATATAGATTTAAAGAAAAACAATAATTTGAGAAGTTAATGGCTTGTTTTACAATAATGGTTGTACAATGAGAAATCAATGAATGTTAAAGATGAAACAGAACAGATACTGTTTTAACAGATAATATGTACGATTCTGGGAGACTGAAAACAGATGGTATATACTGAATGATGGAATGTTTAGACTGGTTCAGTAAAAGTATACTCAATGATGGAATGAACATAAAATCTGGAGGAGACTGGTCCTGGAAAAGTATACTAAATGAAGGAATGTACCTATAACCCGGTGAACTCCTGATCTAGTATAAGTAAAACTGAGTAACAACAAACAGTCCTGTGGGTGAATACCGAATGAAGGATTATATACCACCTGGAGAACGTAGCTTCAGTATGAGTATACAGACAGATGGAATGTACAAACAACCTGGAGAAGATTGTTCCAGAAGGTTTATACAGATATGACCTCAGGTCCAGTTGTTCAATATATCTAACAAACAGTTAAATTTGGTTGATTTGGGCTGGGTTTGACTACGTTAAATTTTCTTTCAAGACTTAAAAATGTTGAACAGCTAGGCAACACAGCACTAGTAGGAGTATACTGAATGATGGAATGTACATACAACCTGGAGAATGTATATAAAACAGAAATGATAAATTCTCAATATTTCTGCAAGCTTCTATCCTTTAATTTTCAAAAAGCAGAACCACTTTGGTGATTCAAGTATAAACAACACAAGAAATACATTTATGATTGACAGCAGATGTCAGAAAATGTTAGATTATATTCAGAGACTTAATTAGTATTGTCACACTACCAAAATTCAAGGTTGATATTGCCAAAATTTTAATCATCTGGATAAACTTCAGAAATTTCCCGATAATTGAACAGGCTGACACTAGAACTCAGCACTATCAATCCATGGACAGCCTGTAGATAATGAATTTGTAATGATTTCAAAATGATGTGCTAGGAATCTGTGATGAGTACTTACTGTTTAATAAAGAAATATATAAATTCCCACAACGGCTGTATCAATTCTCTTAGTGCTGATTTAGATATAACATATATATCAAGGATGTCACTAAAATAATTACTACCACCAACAGGGGAGGTCTACATAGATTTCTTATACATTGTTGATCACATTCCAGGGAAAAAACTTTGGCTGATTACTTACAATAGTAAATACTCAGTCCTACTTTTGTGTCATTTTTCAAAATGATCCAGAAATTATGTTCACAAATTTGGAACATTAAATTGTATGTCTGTGACAATTTGTTTACTGATCTTTGCTCTGAAGTAGAGTAACATTAAGAAAATATCAGTCAAACATACACTAGATCCCAGATTCAACAGAATGTTTTGAACCCTTCCCATCTGGAGACATCCCTTATCAGCCAGAGACTTACCCCTTACCATTGAGAGACTTACCTCTTCCCCTACCCGTTATCAGTCAAATATTTAACCCCTAAAATTCATCCCTTATCAGCCAGAGACTTAACCCCTTACCAGTCAGAGACTTACCTCTTCCCTTACCCGTTATCAGTCAAATATTTAACCCCTAAAATTCATCCCTTATCACCCAGAGACTTAACCCCTTACCAGTCAGAGATTCAACCCTTAACAGCCAGAGACCTACCCTTTACTAGCTAGAGATTCATCCCTCTCCAGCCAGAGATTCATCCCTTAACAGCCAGAGACTTGTCTCTTATCAGTCAGAGATTTATTCCTTAACAGCCAGAGACTTTACCCCCAACAAGACTTACCTAAGCCATTTAGCTTTTTATGATTGTGGGCGACTTTGACCTCCTCGTAAGGTCGTAGGTTATCGTCTGAATGGAATTCTTCCTCCTCAGAAGAACTGTATGACATACTTTCATTTTTTATTCGGCTCCGTCGATGTTTGGATTTGTAATTATAATTGTCATCCATGGCCGGATGTTTAGTCATGGTGTCTGTTCATTCTTGGTCACATGCTTCCTCTGAAAAAAAAGAAAAACACTGAACATATTCTTTTTACTCATACACAGAAGCCCATACCATTGGCTACTTTAGAAATTAGCATTGCAGTAAATGAGAATATCATGCTTCACTTTCTGGTTTCTGTGATAAGAAAGATGGGCAAAATCGGAATAAAAATTCAGATTTTGCCCGTCTGAACATTTTTTAGTTTCCGATTAATGAATCGTAATGGTACAGAGTTTTTTTTCTTTAAAATGATTTCCAATAATCAAGGTAGTAACAAATACAAAGGATGATGAATGGACTGGAATAGAGGATCCAGGTATTCATGGTGTTCCAGGTATTCATGGTGTTTCAGGTATTCATGATAATCCAGGTATTCATGGTGTTCCAGGTATCCATGTTGATCCAGGTATTCATGGTGTTCCAGGTATTCATGGTGTTCCAGGTATCCATGTTGATCCAGGTATCCATGGTGTTCCAGGTATCCATGTTGATCCAGGTATTCATGGTGTTCCAGGTATTCATGGTGTTCCAGGTATCCATGGTGCTCCAGCCATTCAAGTTTAAGCTTCTGAGTTTTACGGTATATGATTGATTTTAAGTAAAATAACCTTATACCTGTTTTCTTATTAAAATACAATGATAAATTCAGACTGGAAGATAGATCAAATTGACCAAAAAATGTCCCTCAATTTGAAATCAGCCACATCTAGAAATATTTTCAATATCTCTGCTCAACTGATCAATTGAAACATTTTTTTAATAAGATGCTTTTGTCTGTTTTTTGTTGAGATATGGTTTAGTCTCTATATCACAAGGAGTATTAAATCACCTGCCAAATTATCATTATTATTGTCATGATTGTCCTTTATGATGTTGAATATTGTCAGTAATGGTTTTATTTAACATTAACTGCACTATAAAACATCAGAACTGATTACTGTAGAATTAATAGAAAAATATAATTGTAATTTTGACTGCATGTACATGTATAATTCAAAAGATAATTTTACCAAACCAGAAATACTATGAAAATAAGACATCTCTCAGCCATTGCCCACAAGTGATACCCTTGCACTCCTGTCTCCACCATATTTAAATCCATGGCAAAAACAGGGATATACACTATTATACCCAGGCCACTTAAAAAATTAAAAACAGGGATATACACTATTATACCCAGGCCACTTAAAAAATCAAAAACGGGGACACTTACCAGAATTTTATCAAGACCGGTTGGGAATATTATCTGTTTGTTAAAAATTGTCTGTAATGAAGACTTCTAGTTTCCCTCCTCTATATAAAATCTTTAAAACATATCAAATTGCCATTTCTCTAAGAATGTTCTATTCTTGAACTTGTAAAGCTTTGTTATAGCGGGATTTTGAGGGGTGCTAAAAAATTTCAAATTAAATTAAGGTGAGGGGGCACTTATTACGAGGAATACAGTATATTGAAATTACTGAAATATTAGAAAGCTTGAAGGTTACTCAATGTATATGATGTAAAGCTTTTTCTCCTTGCTTTCCCAGGCTATTTACATGTCTGTATTGCATCAGGAGCTGATTACAAACCATTTATAAACCACCACATCAAAGACAGCCTATTGTTTATACAACAATTATCTATTATGTATACCTGGCAATAAAGATTATATTTTACATGTTTTCTCCCTGCCATTCATTAAGCAGAATTCTCATTGTTTTCTTATTTTTTTTCATTTTTGCCAAAAATCTATCAATGCTCATCATGCTCAAAGGAGGAAATTTTGTGGACAATAAGATAACATTTTCTAACAAATTCAAGCTTTTGTGGAAGGTTAAAACAAGGTACAAACAATCCAACTTTCAACATGTATTTTAATATTATAGATCATTAACTAATGCCTTGCTATTTTTTGTATTGAGGAAAAAGTAGATAGCGAATCACAAATATAAATGGTCATGAATTAATTCTTCTGTAACTGCCACAATCACAGTATAAATATCTTTCTGTACTGTATATACAAAAAAATACAAATCTGTACAATATAGAAATGCAATGCTCACTGACCTGTTTGACATGCTTTATATGTAATCCTTGAATGGCAACATGCTGCACATGATTAATAAATAAATATAAAAACATCCAAACACAGTGTTGTAGTGAACTATATTCCAACAAAATGACCCAACATCACCAGTTTTTTCTCATTATTTTTCTTTGAACAAAATCAATTGAAATATTTACATGACTTGCCCTGTCAATAGTGGTGTGATTACGACAAAACGATGCCAAACACGAACTATTTTGTGGAGAGAATCATGCGGACAATGTAAATAATCAGGTCCAATTTATTTATACTATTAGTTGAATGATCATTTCAGTTGATCAATACACCAATCTTCTCACTGCTAAACACATAGTTAATAACACTTGTTGAAAAATCTAATTTGACACTGCAACCAAAAAACAGCAATTTCTTCTCCATGCCAAAGAAATGAAGTAGGTCAACCCATACAAAATTTCTAATATCCTTTTAATAACTAATTCTCAAACAAATGCAGGTGCAGTAATTACATGTTGTGTAAGTAGAGCTTTAACCTTGACATTCATTACAAGAGGCTCCCAGAAGTAATTATTATTATTATGTATTTAGCATTATGAATCTATTAGAAATGTTACGTTACAGAATATCAGTACTGAAAATCCTGAACAGGACCAAAGTTTCAGACCTTTATGAAAATTTACTTCAGCATCTTGCATATAAAAGCATGTTTGGCTGTGTCAGCTATCTTGCATATTTAAAAATAATTGTGGCTGTGGCACCAATCTTACATATATAAAACTAAGTTTGGCTGCGGCAGCCATTTTTACATATATAAAACTAAGTTTGGCTGTGGCAGCCATCTTACAATTGACCATGGCAGTTATCTTATATATCAAAAAAATAATTGTGGCTGTTGAAGCTATCTCACATATATAAGACTAAGTTTGGCTGTGGCAGCAATCTTACATATGGCCATTCCTCAAAAGTTTGGAAAGCAGTATCAATAAAGATGTTAATGGTCTATAGTATTGAAAATAGAGTGTAACAGAGGATTTGTCTAAGTTCTGCTGTTGTGGCAGCAAAACAGATATAATTTTAAAAGGGTCCATTTGCTAAAATTGTAATATATGCATCTTTTTCAGCTTAGCCTAAATAAAATACCAGCACGAAATTATCAATATCAACAGAAACGTGTTATTAATAATTACATTAAACTGGCCTTTAGAGGAAATGTCGACAGTATCTTGGCAGGAGTCAGTTATGACCAGGAAGATATTGATCAGAACTCTCTATGGTTAGGGGATAAATTCAATTAATACTCATTGTTTTATTAGATAGCATGGTTAAAATGATTGACAAAAAAATTAATTGGAGAATTACTGAATCATGACAAACTACAGAAATAGTGGGTCCTAATGTCAATATTACTCCAACACCAACTGTAATAAATCATGAATTTGGAAAAAAACGTATTTTCTCAAAGTGTTTTTTCTGGAAAATCTGATGATACTGTGTGAATAGTTACTTATTTCTCATTATTTTTAAAAACTGTTTCTACCAACATTTAAAAAACATCTTGTCCACATTGACAGTTTTTTTGTAGTCATTTCCGTAAAACTCACCTACAGTACCCCTAACAGACAAATGGAAAGAATATTATTGTTCTTAAAACTAGTAGAAGAAATTTTAGAAACAGAATGAGATATAAACACAGAAACAGGATTGTCTGGAATTTAAAAATCATTGCTTAAATTTGGCTCAATACTTAGTCCACCAGATTGAGATAAAAAAAAATCTTCAACTTCAATTAGTTTCCAAAACTTGAAGATTTTTTGAATTAAACAAAATAAAAACCAACAGTCCCTAAACCCAGGCATTGTGAGTCCAGTGGAGAACCAGATGAGCCCAGCCATCATTTAGAGTTCATCAACACTCATTCATCATGAGCGATTTCTTTTGGCTATATATTGGTGATAATTTGAATCCAGATTTTCTAGATCAATACATTTATCTCAATTCCAAAAAACAAATTGCCCCACTATAATTCACAGATCAAGCACTTTATGATAAAACAGATTTTTTCTATCCAGAGCCATCTGGGTAAAATCAGAATGGCTGGTCAGACAAATTGTTGTGGACAACTTCAAAGACCCCATAATACATCATAAATCACTGACTTCCTTATCAGACAAATTGGAGACTATCAAAGTAGGTCTGTATACCACATCATCAATCATCCATTGTTTATATATTTCTAGATAGTGTTTAACTTTGGCCAAATCAATTAGTGTACACTTGATTTTTTCTTACATTGATAGAAACAAGCAAGGGGGATTTATTTGGGATGAGAAATTACACCTGAACAATCTTCACTAATATGTTTTAATATTTGTGACCCTGGGTAAAATCATAGTCCCTATAAGTCAAATAGATGGTCCTTTAAAACAAGTTTGAATAGCTAGCAAAATTCTACCATATCTAACTTAAACCAATAAGTACAACCAATAATAAACATGATCTCAGGGAGTCTTATACCTACATTCCACAACTAATGGTCATATGAGAACACAGTTTAAATATAATCAACACTGTGGCCATATAAGACAGGTGCCTTCTTAACAAAGGCAGGGATGTGTTTTGGACATTTCTCGACCAGCGGAATTCACGGGAATTTGTCTGGCGGGAGTGTATAAAATAACATATAGAAACGAATTTGAAAAGGCAAAAATCCTCCAAACAGCAAAAGAATGATATCCCTGCAAAAGTCAACTTACGAGGAAATCATATGAATATAGTGAAATTTTCCCCATATTTCTGCCTGTAAATATTGTTGATAAGAACAATCTCAAGCTGACTGCTGGTTAACACAGTACATGTTCTAGACTTCATAAAATATGAAAAAAACTGATCATTTTCCCTGAATTATCTGATAATAATTCTAAACTTCATAACAACATGAAAATACCAATGATTTTACACACCTTACAAGATAAGACAGATTTTACATGGGTTGTAACTACAGTCCAGCGATAGGTCTGTATTGATAAAGTAATATTCCACTGTGATATTCCATTTATCCTCTCAATTCTCACAATACTTATGGATCTAGCTAAGAACCAGCATCATGTAAATATTTACATAATTTCTGTAATTCCTTTTGATTTATGAAAGTGGAAATAAAGACCATTCCAATTATTAAAGATGATTGTAAAAGATGGCAGTAAATGTGATGATTGGAGTATAATCACAGGGATATGGACTGTCTACCCATGCAACAATTATTACACCACAGAAAACTGTATATTCTCATTGCATATCATTTTTAAAATGGAAAGTTTAAATTAACATTTAAGGAATAATTCCAACAGCTAACAAGCTAACAACCACCTGCTGGGGGACAGAAACTTAACCAATCAATACTAATTATCTTCATAAATTAGCAAATCAAGGCTTGATTACTTACAGAAAATATCATTGGAGGATACCCAATGAAATGTGACAGATAGTGACCAATAAGGGAAGTTGGTCCTTGGAGACGGGCAATGAATGACACCAAAATAAACTTTGTGATTAGTGGTTCTCCAAGTATTTAGGAGGAAGATATGACCCAAGGGAGTGGTTGACGTGACAACCATAACACACAGTCAACCAAGCTGAATTTAATGGTGTTTCCCCCTGACAGTTCTGGCTTCAGTAAATGTGTGACCATGAGGTGTTTCATTACCAATTTAATTAAAACTCCATTGAACAAATCATTTTGACCTCTTTAAGAAGTTCATTTATTACAAATGCTTCTTCATACTGAAAGAATTCTAAAATTTCTGTTGATCCAGAGTCTGTTTTTGTATATCTTCAATAATATTCTTTCACAAGTTTCTGACATTAAAATGCAAAATTAAAAGTGCCTCAGTAATATAATGTAGGTCAAATTATTTTTTCTAAAAACCTTTCTGAACTGCTTAAGCTCTATCAGTCACTTTGTACAGCATTCAAGAATTTGACCTCAACACCAAAATTATCAAAATTCACATTCAGAATTATTAGTAGCAATGGTCACATTGTCCATATAAATTTTTAGGGCTATTTGTGATCAATACACTTACTAGATATCATTATAACATGATGCTTAGTACTCAATAAACGATCTCAACACCAAATTCATCAAACTATGGTGTATGTATGTATGAACAAATTTGTTGTTTGAATATACTTATTCTTGGAAACATCAACAGAAAATAAAAATCTAAGCCTTAATATTAAGTACTTCATCTGCCCACACAAGCATGTCAGAAAAATTACATTTAAAATTTGTAAAAGAACGAATATGTAATATATGGCAAAAAAACACAATCCACATCTGACATATGTTTATAACAAATATTCAAAAAAACTAAATTTAACTGCCTGTAAAGCACTTTTCTAGATTTACTTTCATCAGACATAATAGCAGCCAAAAATAGGAAGATCAGTCAAGCTTGATGAATGTCTAGTGTCATTTGCATTTTTATATTTGGTCAAGAGGCAGAACATTCTTTCCAATTCCCTGCCTAATTCTTTTGTCTCTTACAAAATTTTCCAGGAGACAGACATCAGGTTCATCTTATCTTCTGCTTTCATCTCCATGGCAGACGACAGATAAACCAGATCTTACTGGCTTACATATCATGTTTGACAAATTGATCCCAGTAGACATCTCAGTAATAATATAAGTATGTGGCAGCCATATTGGATAAAGAGTAAATGATAATGGACAAAAAGCAAATGGCTCACTAAAACTGTGGAGAAAAAAATGATATTTGACAGATAGAGATGACATCTTCTCTGTTGTTTTATCTTGTGAAAGAGGGTATTGACCAACAGACCAAATTTTCTCTGAATTAGCTGTCAAATTATAATGAACCTGGCTTCACATTGAATGTATATAGACAGATAAGAATTGTCCATGTCACAATACCAAGCTGATGTAAAGTTCAAAATTTTAAAAGTCATTCAATTGAGAAAAAGGCAACTCATAGTATGTCTTCCATTTAATTCCAAATCAAAACCAAACAATCCTTATTAAGCAAGTAAAAATTGAACAGGAATCTGCGTTGGGTTCAGAGTAGATATTTTAAGTTTAAATGTTTCAATTTCTTTCTAAAATACATGAGTGAGGACATACCTGGTATCCAACACTTGAAGCCAATGTATAATTTAAGGTCTCTTTTTTTTTTCTAATACTTCACAAAAACAAGATAATGCTCTTTTGTGTCTGTAACTCAAAATAATTTGAAGATATTAAAGGGGCAGACAAAAACTTTAGGTCAAAAGACACATATTAAGAGAATGGCCCAACAATAAAATAAAAGCTAAACTCAAATATAGAACATGAACCCTGAGGCTCAAAAAAAGTATACAGCCCCTGCTTGAAAAATTTGTTTTTAATTGATTATTCATGAAATTAGCTGTGGTATTCAGTAATTTATTAAAGTCCAGTTGAAATTACTGGAATATCAGATGTGAATTATTACGTAATCTTGTAGGTTTTTTAAGTATATGTAGCAGTTATGTAATGTCTGAAGATTTTTGTTTCTTTGTAAGCAGATCCATTTACATCATCTGAAATATTTTCTGTAACCTCTGCTATACACTTTATATATGTATCATGTTTCCAGTTCCAATTCGAGATCAGAAATATAAGTTGTCTGTTTTTTATACAACATGCATATAACCTGTTGTTAACATTTATAGTTTTGGAATTGAAAAAGCATATTTACATTAAAATTGACAAGAAGAAGATAACAAGAAAAAGCCATTTTATAGCTGAACATCAACTCAAAAGTCAGTGTAAGGCATTCAATAACGAGCCGATGGTCCACACCTCACAAGTTCAAAATGGACCCTAGTGTGAAATGATGTAGTATTGCCTAGTAAAATAACCAGAATTATACTGCAACATCAGCAGCTTTGGTAAGGGTAATTACCTATTGTTGTTAGAATGTGTTCTAACAAACACTAATTATTGGAGGTAACCTATTACATATACAACCTGTAGTGGTACAGTAATTACAAAGACTTAACCTGTAGTTATAATGAGTTCTGTCAAAAAATTATAATGGTCGTCAGTCAGTTGGTACACAATACTAACTAGAAAGAAAAATAAAATATACAATCTACTTTCAGATAAATAACCAAAAACATAACTTACATCAATTTACTTTGGTCAAAATAAAATGCTGAATTTTACTGTAGTGAATTATTTTTTTCACTGTTACAGTTTTCATTGGGAATTTGTAGTTGCATTGAAACTACTGCAAAAGTGTAAGTATTCATGGATTCCAGTTTTGGTTGAAACACATTTTTAAACCTTTTTAATGCCTTCAAATTTTCATGTATGTTGCCTATCTTGTAGTGATGCAGATTGTAAAAGAAGGAATTTTCACGATAAATTCATGTCTGAAAAGATAGGGCAAAATTAAAACACGATGAAAATGAAATTCACTACAAGTCAATACTGTTTTCCCTGAACATAACAGAGGTTAGACTTTGAAGAAGATTTTTGTTACAAATTCTGTGTACTTTGGTACAAACAGATTAGCATATAATCATACATCTGTTTCTTTATCACTCTATCCCACTGTTTATATCTGATGTGAATTAATGTGTTTAATTCTACTGGGAGGTGTTATATTAAAGTAAATTGTATGTACATCTGTAAGGTCTGGGGGGAATGGATGGAGGCCTGGTGGTAAATACATTATAGGGTCATCTTAGGACACAGTGGTACCAAACTGACCAGTATGATGATTCATTTTCTCATTTTCCATATTTAGATCAATGACAAACTTCATACAAAAAACTTTTATAATTTAACCTATCAGATGTGCATATAGTAGCTGTCCAGCATAAAAAATTCAATTCCACTTTCCGAATAATTCAAGACAAATGAAAATACATTTTCATAGATTTCTTAGAAGACCTGGAATAAAACACAACCTATGCTGTTGTAATCTTAGTCAACCTGTATGGTGTAGTAATCTCCAACTGTCTATAAAAGGGTAACATTTGATGCAAGTTAGTTTTAAAGGTTTGATTTAATGTTGTTTTGTCACAACACTGACCTAGGTCAGAGGGGAGGTTAAGTGCTCACAAACATGTTTACCCCTGCCACAAACTTTATGTACCTGTTATGTGGACTTGTTTACATTGTAAACTAAATGTTTGATTATTGTTACATTTGAATATCATCATATTTTATTTTTTTGGCCTTTTACAGCTGGCCTGAGAATGTGGAAATCTGTCGGCATACTCTAAAATGTTGACTGGCCTCCATAGCCTGACCTGGCCTCAAAATTGTCCTGGCCTGGCCTCAATTACGGCCTGGCCTAAATTATGGCCTGGTCTTATAATTGGTGTGGCCTTAAATTTGGCTTTGCTTAAAAAATGGATTGTTCTCAAAATAAGTGCTGTTGGGTTAATTGGAATTCATAATAAAGTTAATTAATTTGAACAAATTGT
>JARWCS010000006.1:3347193-3361571 GCA_034783895.1 Geukensia demissa | reverse complement strand
GACATATGTAAAAACAGGCGATTAAAGGGAAGGTGTTATGATATGACCGGATGATTAAATAACTACTTCTGTCTCCGTTAAAGCTATTACTTGACACTTCAAATGAAACAACAATATTTATCTTGTGCAATATTTCACCTCACATTAAGATGGCAACAAAAACACAAAATACCATGGTAATTGGTTCGAAATTGATGGGTAAAACATCCGTTATTAGAAGATACATTCGGAACTTCCCCCAGGTACATAACATCTTGTCATGGCGCCTTTTCCTTGACTTTTTGTAAATAATTGCAATTTATCTGACATCTTGTAAAAACACCTTGATTGTCGGAAAACTGGAATAGGTATTGAAAATGGCGATAGCTGCCACTTTTAACAAAAGATGTTCAAAGTTAAGGTGACATCCTTTTAAAGATAACGATCATAAAAATTACCTCTTAAAGAAATTACCAGGTAAGTCTAAAGTTATAATTTGACACCTATAATTAAAGATCACATATGTTCCAGGTTAAAAGGAATGAAACAGGTTTGACCTTTATCAATAGTTATCTTTCGAATACAAAAAAGTATATATTCTATTTTGCATATCTGTGTATTACCTTTTGGAAAAAATCGGCTTTATATGAATTATAGATCAAAATATAAAATCGTGGGATATCTTCTAGATAATATAATATCATGAAATTTCCTAAAAATAATATAAAATCATGGGATATCAAAGATTTAAGCAGGTGCAGAAGAGATGTTAAAAGTCAAGTAATTTTGTAACCAGCCAATTATTTTATAATCAGTAAATCCAATTTTTGTTTTTGATGACAGAAAACTCTTGACAACCATATAGTCGGTAAAGAGGGTGTGGTGTCTGTCGCATCAAACTACCATTAGTATCTGGACGGACATAATGGTGTTGTCCGAACTCAAGTAGGGGACGGAGATAAGGTCAAGAGTGTGAAAACCAATTAATCATATTTATGTCTAAATATTATACCCACTTTTAATTCTGGACAGGTACAACAGCGACTAAATATTGACACCACAACAGCATGTATGAAATTCCGACATAACGACAGATTGACTAACTTTTGGGAGCTCGATCGACATCTGGTGTCGTCTGCTGTGCTGTTTACATGATTCTCATCAAAAGATTAAAAAGGGCAAAGAAAATATGTGAACGGACCGATTAAAACTTTTATTAACTTTTTTTGGTTCAAAATTTTTTAAATGTGACTTGTAAAATCTATTTCTCTGCTAAAAATCTCAAACATAGATACATTGCATCCTTATTATATTCGTAGTATATTAATTTTATCGATATGTTGATGATTTTTGATCGACTTTGGATTATTATGGGGAAAACTTTGAAAAATGTAGGACGTGCACTAGCACGTTATTATATGTACGAAACTGTGCCTTTTAAAGTGTCTTAATTCCTCTCTTTTTTATTTTCACGTGTAAATATGGTAAAACAAGCGGAAAACGGTCGGTCCTCTATCCACGGGAGTAAGACGTCAGTCTTTAATTCAATTATGTTTTATTTTTAAAAGACATTAAAAGTTAATTGTATTTAAGTTAATCTTTTGCCTGTGACATAATTTTAATAGCGGTGGATTAGTTATAATGATTGTTGGTATGTTGTCCAGTAAATCACCCACGACTAATCCTGACTATAGATCTGAAAATGCGGACTGGAACCTCCCTTCTCCCTGAAAACCAACAAGCACTATCAAACTTGATGTTACAGCCAAGAATTTGGTTGCACAATGATCAACAATATGAGTGTAAAATTCCTGGCCTGGTGATCAAAACAGCAATGTTTGCTGTAGAAGATATTTAAGGACAGACTGACAGAACCTAAAATCTCTTTTCATTTGGTCATAGCTCGCTATAGAAATTGTTTATTACTTTCGATGTCTCATACTGTCAATGAAAATACACATGTATAAGTATACAAATCTGCACAGCAAACATACCCGCAACCAGTGGGAGTTCGAGGGGTTCGGACGACCCCCCCCCCCCTTTTTTTTTAACTAATAAGCACTATTAAACTCGCAATTCAGATTGAAGTCTAACTATTGAAGTTTTAAAAACAGGACTTTCTGAAATCCAAAAACAGCGCCAGGTAATGGCTAGATTGCAGGATTTTGCACCAAGTATCCCGGAGCTTCTGGGGTATTTACGACACGAGGTGATGGACTCGCTTCGCTAGTCGGTGTACCTCCCCCTTGAATTTTTTTGGCTACGGGCATGGCAAAACACAACTGTGTGTGAAAAAAAGAAAAAATCACGTGTCGTATATGATCGTATATCGATCAACGCAATAATGAAAACATCATAAAGTTTTATATTCAGACAAATTTTAAGGTGTAATAATTGTATTGAATGTTTTCATTATTGCCTTTGACCCACACTTATAAATGGGTGTTTTATTCCCATATTTGTCAGTACCTTAACAAAAGATGCACCTGAATCACCTTTAAATTTTCTGATGAATTGATTAAACTTGTACCATTTATTCAGCAATATGACAAAAAATATTCTATAGATTTCACTTACATTATTTGATTGTGGAGAAAACTTTGGACATAAATCTTATAAAGCCGATGAGTAGAGACGTTAACGATACATAGGAATGAGTATGCTCTTTGGAAAATAATTGAGTTTGGTTTTTGTATATAATAAAATGTTTGCCGGGTTAAGACGGTATAGTATGTGGCTAAACGGATGTGGTTTATATTTCAGTAAATCAAAGCAACTCAGTTTATGCAAAGTCAGCCTGGGTTTTTTGGATACTTGATAATGCTGGTTTTCATTGACTATGGAGAACCAAGTCTATTAGGAACATGTCTTGACGTATAATCTTCATAGAAATCCTCTTAGTCCTAATATAAAGTAAAGTGGGCTTTAAAGTAAAAATATAAAAGAGAAACATTTGAAAGTATACTGCTCCCGTCAACATATATTTGCATGAGTTGGGACAGGCACATAAGACCACTAGTTTAGTAGGTACCAAACCCTCCAAAACGAGTGTATCTAGTCAAAGGCAACAAATAAAGAAAACAAAACAAAAGCAATAAGCGCAGAACTATAAAAATTAAACAGAAAACTCCCAGTATGACTAGAGAGTACCTGATTTTAAAAAAATATACTAAACAAAAATGCATGCAAAAAAGATACATCTCTAATGAATGCTCGCAGTTCCTGAAACCAAGCCCAGGGTGGGTTTCTAATTATAAAACATTAAACCTCTTAAAACATGAGACGCCATTAAATACAGTATGTCCAACGATTTAATACAGTGTTGTCAATAGGAGATGGATGCAATTGCAAATCTATTTGACATTTTCAAATTGTGAAATAGTTGCAGAATAGTTTCCTGGAAATTCAAATATTTTTGTTATGATTATTGCTTTTACTACAATAAATGAGAACAGTATAGTGATTGGTCATTGTAGAAAACTGTATATGATTTCTGTGTCGATCACATTTCTGTTTTTTAATCTTGGACGTATAATATCAAATACAAATTCAAAGTACTTATCCCAAAAACAAAGTCTGTTTCCTGCAGCATTAACAACACACTCTTTTATGTAAAAAAGGGTTATGACCTTAACAAAGCTAAAAGTTGTTATGCCAATAAATGGTTTATTCATGATTTATAATATATTTTCTAAAAAGTACCAATTTGGTTTATAATAATAGGAGATGTGGCATGATTATCCACGAGACAGCCACCCACCAAATGACAGTAGAATTTAAACTTCTACAGGTCCCCTTATGTATACGGCCTTAGTTCGGTTAATTTGCTTTTTGGTCAAAGCAAAAATGTTGCTTTCTTACGTGTCTTTTATCTCGCTTGTATATCCATATCGGTCAATATTTTAATTGAACTTTGTCTCATTCTCACTTTTCATTAAAAAGATCTTAAACAATAGAAAATCAATGAAATACCGGTCTTAATCCTCTCTAATGCTGTATTCGAGTTCTCCGCTTACTATTACGTTTCTAGGATAAGGTAAATACGACTGTTTTCTTTTTCATCGGATCATGACGGTTCAACAAGCCATTTGTTTATTTATTCATCAAGATAAAGTGAAGAAATATATTTGAAGAAACGTGAATCCAAGGAAAGATAACAAACCATAAAATAAAATAATCAAATTCTTTAAATTCGAATATTTACAAGATTTTCCTATTTACAAAGACGAGATAAAGAGAGTGTTTACTGGTTACAATTCCGTTTTTTTAGTCGGATCAAATCATCAAATAAATACACATCGTAAAAAGATCAATTTTATTGACAAACAACGTAAAAATTCGTTACATAAAACATGTTTCCTAGCAACGTTTTGAAAACACAAAGGTACGGAATTTCAATATTGTACTATTACATCCTTGCAAATTCAATACATTATCATAGTCTTGGAAGAAAGAAGACAGAACGTGTTAAAACGTGAGTGTTTTTTTTTTTTGTTTTTTTTTTTTGTTTGGATTTGTAAAATTACTCCAATTAAGACAATTATAATGAAAAGACCAAGAAATGTCTTATAATGTCTGTTACCTTGAAAAGTATACAATATAAAATGTCTTGATAATATTAATGAAGAAATAAAATCATTGACACCTTTAATAAAGTCTGGCATCACTAATTATGACATGTAATTAGCATGCTTTATGATTTAATTAACAGGTAGCTGACAGTTGGAAGTATTTTCTCACCTTGCTATCAAGGTGTGCTTCATGTCGATCATTTGTCAAGGTGATAAAATGTTCTGCTGGTTCTTAAGTGTGAAGTTATTGGCATTTGTAGGTTATCAGAGTTAATATTCCAAACATTATCACCTGGTATGATATGGCATATATTGCACTGTAAAATCTTACTGGATACAGCAAATCTCTTAAGTGTTTAATGTTACGTAACACGTTTACAACATATCGAAGATCAATATAAACAGTCCAGAATCAAATTGCCATGCAACATTGCCAAGAATTCTAAAGATTGTACAAAAAGATTGATGTTTTTGGCCAAAACTTATTCTATGTATATGGATGTAGTGAGAAAGTACTAACTGTTAACTGATATCCAAATTTGGTGGAATGGTCCTATCAGAATTGAGAACAGGGTCCAAACATTTGGAAAAGAGGGGCCCACTTTTTGTGTACCTCTTGTTTCATCAATTTTCTCGATTTCCAATGGAGATAAGACCAAAATTTACCCCATACTTTTTTATGATTTTTGCGTTTCCGAAGGGGGGCACCCCTGTCCCCTGGATCCGCCCCTAAGCTTGCCCGCTATATAGCAAAGCATTATGGCCCTTATTACTATATAGAAGGAAAAATCGTTGGCAGTCTACTCTGAAGTCGTTTGGCAAGTTGAAAACATCAGTTAGACTGTATGGTCCTTCAGTTGTACTTTCAAACATTTAGATCGTCATTTTCATCCATGACCGTTTACAATAGCCGTCGCAGCTTAATTATTAAGTTTTGCATTGATCCCATGAACAATTTATTTATGGTCTGAAATCAGAGTTTTAGTTAAGAAGTATTTGGATATCCTTTTCCAAATTTATGCACGGCGACACATTCGCCTGTGAGGCGGATAAACTGGATGATTTTCTTGTCCTTTATCCTTTGTCGGACAACACATCAACAACCTTATTTTGAAGATAGCAAATGTACACAACGACATACATAACACAACTAAAAGAAAACACGTATAAAAGACAAAACGTTAGGTTCATTTACTATAAATCTTAGACGTATCAACCACTTCCTATTTTAGACCATATGCGGAATCTTGCAGTACTACAGCTATATACAAGATACTGGTGCCAGGTACCTGTACTGGTTACTCCCTTTGCAATAATCATTTACACCAGTTCATTTAAATGAAAAAGCACTCTGCGTGACAGGCAAAACACAACTTCTTTGGTCTGTCATTAAAAGTTTTCCTGTTAGAAATTATAGAACAGTTGTTGTCTTCAAATCGCCAATGTGTGCAACATGAAACAAGAAAACGGCAATAAATATTAGGGAGGTGTAAAAAATGAAAGATACCAATAATCATAAAACGTTCATCATTACAGAGTAATCATCTAAATCTTAGATAGACAATAAATACAAATCCAGATGGTGTCTATTATAACCATGGCCTTTATACAAACTACAACTCTAATGAAATTGCCATGCCTCAATTCCTGTGTGTGGTAAACAAGGGAGGGGGATAAAGAATTTTTAGCCATTGTTGTTTTACATTTAGGCAAAGAAATACTACAAATTTTATGCCATCACGATTCCTTCCTCTGCCCCTCCCGGACTTACTTCTGCTTAGTCAAGGGGTTCGTACAGTCCATGCTACTGTTTATTTGTTTAGTTATTCTCGAATTCTGCAATTTATTGTTGTGTCTGTTGATGATTTTATGGCTCTCATAGAAATCATACCACATCTCCTTTTTCCGTTTCCATATAAGTTTTCATCTTTAATTGTGAAGTGTGCCAAATTGAGATTATTTAAACAGCCGACCTATTGACATTAATATCACAGTAGCGAAGAAAAAACTCATCATACCAGCGAATTTTGTTTAAAACAAACTTCAATGAAAAAACAAAAAAATTGTAAATTGCAATCTGCTCACCAGTAGAATTTTGAGTCTGTTATATTCAGAACACACTATATATGTAGTTGCTCATTGAAAATACTTTCAGTATTCTAATATTCAGATAGTTATATTTTTTCATTTTTCCGTGATTTGACTTATTTCAACGAATTACATTTGAATTTAACTGTGATTCATTAAACTTTGTCCTTTTGAAAATTTGCTGTTTAGGTAAGTTCGCTACTTTTTCAGGGGAGGATCCAGGGGTGCCAGCACCCCTTTTTGAAACGTTATATATTTAGTCACTCATTGAAAATACTGTCAATATTCTAATATTCATGCCAAAATAGTTATAGATTTTTTTTTAATTTTTCCGTCACATGACCTGTTTCAGTGAATTACATATGAATTTAACTGTGAGTCATTAAACTTTGCCCTTTTGAAAATTTGTTGTTTTTGTAAGTTCCTACTTTTATATTCACTTTTCTGAAAATACGGTTTTTTATTCTCAATATGCGTGTATTTCCACTAGATTGTCAAATATTGTTTATAAATAGAAACAATCCAAATGTTGAAATATGTTTTTTTAAAGAAAAATATCTCAGATTTGTCGACAATTACATCAATAAGTCAAAAGATAAGACATAACACAGAATTGACAGGAAACAATAATCTCCACATGAAACGATTGCTTAGATCTAAGAATGAATAATATGGAGATTTTAAGCAGAAAAGCAGGCAAACACGTAATTATTGGGAGAAACACAACTAATTAACGCAGACAGACACGTTTTCTGTTGCTAAAATATTAAATACTTCATCGTTTCATCAAGAAAATCAATTGGTTTTTTTTAGATTTTTTCTGAACACATTGTTCCTGATTTATTTAATCTATAAATGAAATGTTTGGTGTACTGGAGTGATAGAGATCATAAACCGGGTATATTTATGTGTGTACTGACCAGTCCTTTCCTGATGTCATAAAAATCGAGAAAAAAACAACAATAACATCTGGCAAAGTCACATTTGAACCTGTATTATCAGGGGTTATACCTGTATTATCAGGGGTTATACCTGTATTATCAGGGGTTATATAAACATTGCTGCATCACAGGAATAACACAACAGCAAGGAATGCAATAATATTCATCCTCGTAAAGACAAGCTCGTACAGAGAAAAAATCGTGGGTAGTTATAAAAATAGGAGATGTGGCATGATTGTCCATGAGACAGCCATCAACCAAATAAAATTCAAAATTAAGCTTCTACAGGTCCCATTACAGTATGGTGGATATGAAATTTTCATTCCAGATTCAGATTGCGTAGTGATCTAGACAGTGAGAATTAAACGTAGTAACAATCTGTTAAAATCTAAACTTTGAAGAGTATTAGGGGAGGGATAAGGAGTTACGAAATAGACATATAATTGATGGGGTGAAGTCTTGTATTTAGTAATTATGACCTGTTTAAACTCCATTAAAACCCATGGAGCGCCGTTTTGTTGTTAAATGAAATTAAAAGCCTGTTTGTCATTTACAAATTTGTTTAGGTATGGCCAGGTACAATAATAACTAGGTGTACTATCTTTCGATGATGAATTATCTACATTTCCTGAACTTAAAAGACAAATTTCTAAATTATAGGTATAGAATAACAAGTTCACAAAATTCATGGTTATATAATTGATTTTTAAAAGATTTAAATATTTATAAATTACGTTTAATCAATAGTTTTTAACATTGATTAATATTATGCAAAACAGTGAAATACATTTTTAAATCTTTAAATATGACAATAATATGTTGTTTTCAAGAACATGTTTAAAATCACTCTCTTATTAAAATTCCTCAAATTTAAATTCTGCTTGAAGTCAAATATTCTTGTCCCAAAGTGTTAAAGTCATTAAAGATAATATACAACAACTATAAAATACATTAAAAATACTCAAAAATCAATTAAATAATTTACATGTCAATTATTGATTCGCACCTGAGTGACTTAACGACGATTGGTAGAATCGGTAATTAGTGGGCGTGGTTACAGAGATAGCAAATCCAGGTGAAAATATGAAAATAGGAAATGTAATATGAAATTGTATGCATACAGTATTATTTTTACCGGTAAAAGGAGATTAATATAAAGTCACATTAACTCAGTAAATAAAGTAAGTCGAGTACAAGTGAAAGTTTATTATATGAGTAGGATTAAGCCTTATTTACAAGATCGTTGACTATGTTGAAAATCCACAATTACAAGGTTTCTATCAATATTTATTTTTCCATGTTTTTTCAGGAGTTCACGGAAATTTAAACAAGAAGAAGGATTATGACTAAAAGACAGTGAATCAACAGAACGGTCATATGTAGAGGTAGTAATGAAGGAATATTGTGTGAAAGTTGAATTTACATAAAATTAGATTATTACTACTTTTAAAAACATGGAGAAATTTGTGATATATTTCGTATTTATTGTTTTATTTTCGTTCGCAAATCCATTGGATTTGACATACACCATACCTGAAGAGGAGGATGTAGGAACTTTAATCGGTAACGTGGCCAATGATTCACAATTAACCCAGACACTTAATGATTCTGAAAGAAACAACATGAAATATACTATTCTAGACAGGCCGTATGCATCATATTTTAATGTTAATGAGCGGACTAGTTCTTTATTTATCAACAAAAGACTTGATAGAGAATCTCTCCAAGCATGTGAATTTTCAATATCCTGTGATCTCCCTGTGGACATTGTAGCTCAATCCACGGTTGGAACATTCTTCAAGAAGGTGAAAGTCACCATTACAATAACTGATATCAATGACCATCAGCCTGAATTTTCAGAAACCAGCATGAATTTAGAATTATCTGAAGCATTTGTCGTTGGGTCATCTTCACCAATAGATGGCGCAGTTGATATCGACAGTGGCAACAACTCTATTCAAAAGTACTCTCTACAACCAGAGGGAACACCTTTTACACTAGAACATGTTAAAAATGTAGATGGTAGCTCGTCTGTTAGTATTGTCGTCAGTAAAAAACTAGACAGGGAACTAGTTGACTTTTACCAGCTAAAAATAATCGCCGAAGACGGTGGCAATCCTAAGTTAACGGGCACCTTGGACGTAAACGTCATAATCACCGATGTTAATGATAATCCACCTTCGTTCAACCAGTCAACGTATACGGTTTCTGTAAAAGAGGACAAAGCTATAGGAAGTGTGATTTACAATGTCAAGGCCGTTGACCCAGACCTTAATGAAAATGGCAGAGTTACATACAAATTGAGTCCTCACCAGTCTGACAATATCAAACAAATATTCGCCGTAAACAGTTCCACGGGGGACGTGTACACCTTACAAGTACTAGTCTATACACCCAGTGAACCATACAAAGTTATTATAGAGGCAAACGACGGTGCCACCATTCCGTTAATGTCACAAGCGACGGTTTTTGTAACCGTTCTAGACTCGGATAACGACCCACCGACGATTAATGTAAATTTGCTGTCTAACACCGACGTCGCAAAGATTTCTGAAAATGCAAGTGTGGGCGCCGCTGTTGCGCACATTGGAGTTTCCGACGACGATACTGATAAAAATGGTGAAGTAACTTGTTCAATTAAGCATGATGTTTTCCGATTGGAAACTATAGAGAAGAATGAATATAAAGTTGTTGTTTCGAAATCTCTGGACAGAGAAACGGTCGATCAGTACACGGTTGCTATATTATGTGAAGACGGGGGAACTCCACCAAAAAATAGTACAGCCGAGTTCGAAGTTAAGGTCTTAGATGAGAACGATCATCGTCCTACCTTTCTTTTGAGTCAGTATGACGTTACGGTATCAGA
Organism: Geukensia demissa; assembly: GCA_034783895.1. Classification (NCBI taxonomy): domain Eukaryota; kingdom Metazoa; phylum Mollusca; class Bivalvia; order Mytilida; family Mytilidae; genus Geukensia; species Geukensia demissa. The sequence goes on along the minus strand of JARWCS010000006.1, from coordinate 3,351,126 downwards.
AAACAATTTTGTAGGTGCTCATGTTGTAAAAGTATCTGCCATTGACCTTGATATAGGGTTGAATTCTGACATTGTTTACTCCACTGCACCGTCTGATTATGACTTAACAATCGATCTGGTGACTCATGATATTTATGCCAACTTCGTTTTGGACCGAGAAAAACACCCATACATTGAATTTCGAGTTCTGGCTGCAGACAGAGGAACACCATCCTTAACTGGAACCGCAGTAGTCACCGTTACCTTAATGGATATCAACGACAACGCCCCAAAATTTAACAAATCTGTGTATATTTTTTACGTTAAAGAGAACGAACTTAAAGGATATTATGTAGGGGAGGTAATAGCACAAGACCCTGATATGGGTAAAAACGGAGAAATTAAATTCTATTCAGATCCAGACATTTTGATTGATGCACCATTCGAAGTACTTCTTGACGGATCAATTTTCACGACTAGTCCTATCGACAGAGAGGCAAAACCACACGGATACAATTTTAACATCGTCGCCTGTGACCATGGAAATCCGGAACTAAATTCCACAGCCCATGTTACAATATTTATCCTAGATGAAAACGATAACAGCCCAGTTATTAGATTCCCAGTTCCTGAAAATGGCACCATACAGATAGTGTACGAAAAACCGAGCAATTCAGTAATTACTCATGTAATAGCAACTGATGGTGATATTGGAAATAATGCCGAGCTAAAATATTCCATAACACCATCTGACATGTTAAGTACTTTCAAAATTAATCCCAAAACCGGAGAAATAAGTCTAGTCAGAGCTCTGACAACAAACGACATGAAATCTTACACGTTTACTGTCGAAGTTGAGGATAGCGGTGTTCCTCCTAGAAAAGACCGACAAAATTTGACCGTTATAATTTCATCAAACAAACCCCTTACAGTGCCCCGTACTGAACCTGAGAAAGACAATGCTTTAATTGTAATAGTGATTGTATGTGTAACGATCATTCTGTCGGGAGCTATAATCATGATAATCTTTCTCATACGAAGAATGGACAGAAAAAAGAAGAACAAGAAGAGGAAAAATGCGCCTATCCATCCCAAAGATGATGAAAGAGACATGTATGATTCCATTCATAAAAATGGTTCTGTTCCTAAAGATGACTTGGACCACAGGGAAAAGAGGATCATTTATCAACATAACGGCACGACCAATGGTATCGTTGACAGAAATCGTATACAACAATCTAACGGACATTTGGACGAGGAAGATGTCACACAAGTAAGACATTTATTTACATCATATTGCTTATTCTTGTGTCTATAGAAATTCTTTTTTTACATCGGACAGATTTTTTCAGAGGAGTTCAGTTTCAGCAGGTTTCATATCCCAAACCGTAATATCAATGACGTTCTGAAAAATAATTTCTGAAATATGATAACCAGCCTTTAGAAATAATCATCAGTCATATACTTTTCGGAAATATATAAAATTGTGTTAGTCACAGATCAGATTAGAATTCTAGTTCAATATATTGTCGTTAAGATTTTCATTTGTTGAAATTGTTTACAATCTGATTTTTAAAAATACTGTCACTTTCAACCAAATGTTTTATCAAGATACCAATCAGATCTTTGATAATTAGTCATTTAACCGATAAGGAACTCGATTGTTTTCAAGGTCATCCAGGCGAAATAAACAAAGGTCAAATAGTTCAGATTTAAAATTAAGACAATTAAATTTTTGTTTTGAAAATGTTGTTTTAGACGATTATTTGTTTACTTTTGGTTGATATTCTGCAATGCAATGACAACTGACATGTTTCTGTACAAGCGACATTTGACACATGTTTTAAGTAGTTGTCGCTGATAGCCATCTTGAATACTGCACCCGTCGGCAATCTTGTGCACTTATCTGATTTTAGAAAAGGAAAATGTGTGAATATCATAATATACAAACGTTGTGTAATTAAAATTCAATTTTGCATTAACTTGTAATGTTTTATCTCCCTCATTATTAAAGTTTATATAATCATAACACAGTGTATTATTAAATTCTAAATACCGTAATTTACAACCCACGTTGAATTCAGTTTTTAGTTATTACATGCATTATTTTCAAAAATTTAAATATTTTTGTATCATTACTAAACTATTTCAATGAAACTCTGAGATTTCTTTTCATACTGTTGACCCATCATTCCATAATGAAAGGCAGGCTAAATACGTTCGGGTGATTAAAAAAAGGTATTGAATAAAAGAAAGAGTCACTAAAGTTTGGCCTACTTTGTACCCTTGAGTGTCTGGCTATTATATAGATAATTACAACAAATTAACATGGTCAATTATTTCTCACTGAACATTTAGTTTAAAATCTTGAAATTATCGAAACTACTTTAGACTTATTATAATGAATTATGTTAACAAAACAGCGTTTGAATTGTGCTATGGACAACCCTATTTTGTATTTATATGAAGAAATTTTCTTTTCGTTCCTTTTTGAAAATAAATTTTAATTAAACTGAAGAATCTGTTTGGAGAAAAGTACAATAGAAGAACATATTCTGTGAAATAAAAAAATCCTTCAATTTTAAGAAAAATAGAATCTTTTGTCATGAATGTCTGAATATTAATTTTTCAAAAGACTTTTAAAATCAATTGAATTTGTCTAAAACGTATTAAACCCAAGTAAACAGTGTCTATAGTGTGCTTGATGAATGACACATTTTTACCTAGCAAATTCTTTTTGTTTGAGCAAAGCTTCGGTTATAAGATTGAATATTGACAGAATTCTGTTATCCCACCTCATAATTGGAATTTTTTATTTGCACAATATTTTGTTGTATATTATTTTACATGTTGGGAAATATTTGAATTAACCATCTTTTTATAGACAGTATTTAAACATGGCTTGGTGGTTCGAATTCAATATTTAATGTGTAAACAATTAATTTTCTCATTCTGTTTTGTGTTTTAATTTGACATTTCTATGTTGGTTTCCGTTAAACGTTATTTTTGGATGACAGACAAAAACATGCTCCATGTCACGGTTTATTATCATAAGCAGCAAAGAATATACAACGGAAATAATCGGTAACCGATCCAAGTTTAGTATTGTGACTTCCGGTATCTAAATGATCATTAACGTGAGGTTCAACTTCAAATTTTAAACATTTCAGGTATAAATAAAGGAAATAACGAGGTACGTTGTGGGACTATATAAACATCATAACCACGTATAGTCATGTATTTCACTAAAATTTTCACTAATACCTCTCCTAAGGTCAAGGTTAACTTTTAGACTGTAGCTAGGCGCGGACTAAACGTATAAATTGTTAACCCCATTCAAAGAAAGTTGAACTGACGAAATAATTACTTTTTTCTATTTTTGCTTAAAACCATGTTCATCAAAGACAAACGTGTACAGTATACCATTGACTTGTCAGTATTTTGTGATATTTTTTGTGGAGTTTGTGGTATTTAACAAAAAATATTTAGTATTGCTAACTACTTGCTTTATGCTTTAAAAGCTGAATGTAGAATCTGAGTATACCATGGTCATTTCTTATCCTGGTGTTGAATTATGGAGGTCCACTTCCTTACTTAAATTAGATATGTATTTTTTCATTCAACACTTGTGTACAAAGAATTAGTGAGACTAAAACTGCTATCAAATTTATGAGTTGTATTTATGGTTACAGTGGATTTCAAGAAGAATTTGTAAGTGATTGTATTGAACGGTCACCCATGCATGAAGAATGTCATTTACAAATTTTCCCATTGGGTGCTGTGATAAAGTTTTGCATGACGTTTGTTTTGTTCTACTCTGATCATCACGACCATTCTTATATCAAGATCTAATGCTTAAATGCTGTACTAAAACACAATACTGTACAGAATCGGTACATCAGTACCAAACTGTGAAATATCGGAGACATAATGAGATGGGGGGCTATATGGTTT
>JARWCS010000006.1:3321270-3335573 GCA_034783895.1 Geukensia demissa | reverse complement strand
GAAGATACCAAAGGGGCAGACAGAAATCGTTAAGTCGGAAGACAGACAAGACCATGGCCAACAAAATGAAACGAAATCCAAACATAGAACAGACAACACTACACTGAAAACTTAAGCTGGAGTAACAGGAACCCTTCAAAAACCAGGGTGAGAAGTATTAAAATCCGAACAAATCGGAATATGAAGCCAAATCCAGCGGTAGGGAGAAACTACTTGTTGCAATACGTTTCGAAATCTATCCGTGTTTTCAGTCCTTTGAAATTTTATCAAAATGCAATGAAATCGTTTCATAGTAAATTATAAAATAAGAAATTTACCTTTTCTAAGATGATTTCAATCGAACGATAATCTAACTTTAATGACAAAGATTGTGTTGTTTTTAGTGGAATTCTCCACACACCCTTCTTCAACAAGTATACAGCTAGCGTATTTACATAGTCTGTTGGGTAAATGTTCTGTTAAATGAAAAGAAAAATATATCAGATAAAAACACATAACAATTATCTTACGTTCAGTCAAACAGGAAATACAGAAAATAGAGGTTTTATAAAGGAAATGAAACTTCATTTTAAACATTCTGTATCATTAAAATGTCTCCATATTAGAACTTCTCATTAAGTTACTATTTAAAAGATAGCTATACTAATAGTTTCATGAAATAAATTTTGTTCTGTTTACATAACATGAATTACAAGCTTTATTACTTATAAAGAATAATCATATATCATTACAAAAGTTCCTGATCTTAAAAACAGAGCTTTGTAAATTGGGGAGCAATGATGTTCAATAAAATTAATCATCTAATTTTCTTCGCGAAAATAGAACTGAAATAATTAGTGACTTAAGAATATAAAAATATGAAAATTTATGTTCAGGATTAAAGGATATGACAAATTTTCGTACTAGTATTAAATTTTGTCTTAAAATTACTGTTAATCTGTTCGTTTATCTGTTTGCACCAGCTGAAATACTAATATAGCAATACATCAAGAAGAAGCAAACAAAAAAATGTCTTAATTTTCTTGGTTTTTTTTTTAGTGCTACTAGATGAATATTATCATGATTATCACTTTAAAACACCGGCAGAATATATTCTAACATTTTATACTTACGCCATTTAATTCTCGGTTATCTACCAAAACAACTAAAAATAATATTGTATATTTATTTTTAATTCCTATTAAAACATAAGATACAAATTTTAAAGTATTGTTAACATCACGTTCTGCATGACATCAAAATACATACTATGTATTGAAAGGGAAAATACCTTTGATATCAAATCATCCGATTCCTAATAAAACCGAACGTTTGATATAAGGCAAATGATATAAAAATGCCAAATGCTAACCTTAGATATTACTTTTTGTTCAGTTTGAGATATTTACCTTTATCTGAGTTAAAAGAGTTTTTACTTTAAAAATCAGCAAAGAAAAAAATATCATATGTACGCAACATTGGTAAACATGTGTTTTCGACTAGGGATATCAAAATTAACGAGCACTCGTTTCCAATATTTGAATATATTCGAATAGTCGGTAAAAGTATGCAAGAAAAGTTACGTGTCTAACCAATTCGACATAAATAGGCAAAAGCTAGGAATTATATACTTGCTGGTTTTCATAATATGACATAAAAGGCAATAAACTGTATTTGGTTTTAAAGTTTTTTTTAAAGTGCCCGAGGTATTTAATTCAGGCAAGATTATGGAGGCTTATCGAAATTAATTAAATGATTATGATTAACCAATTATCTAGTCTAAGAGAGCAAACGAGAAAAAAAGTTCCGAGTATTCGAGTTCAAATTTCCTTTTCAATACTCGGTCCCATCGGGTGATAATCAAGTATTCAAGTACTCGTTGACATCCCTAGTTTTGACACCATTAGTCCATTGCCGGTCCACTATTGGAAGACCATTGGTCCGGGGAGGAATTCACAAGCCAAGTTTATCAGAATTTATCACATATAGTTTTTTTCAGAAATTTCAGTATTTATTTAAATCTTAAACCCTGAAATTCGCGTAGTTCTTGCCACAAGATTTGACTTCCTACTTCAAACTTCTGCCATTTTTAGATTTTGGATATCCAGTTTTTTGTTTTAATGCTACTACAGTAGATATCTCATTAAAATAAGTTACCGTAATGAAAAGTTTATCATATTTAGACAACACTGGTAAACCTGTATTCTAACAAACTTACGAAAATTAACGCATGTCGAATTTTACTGCCATAGAAATTATATAGGAAGACAAGAAACTTTACCTATACACATACTGACTTACCAGTCTTTGCTCTTATTCTTAAATGCTGCGTGCTTAGCGGAGAAGCAGCAATTACAGATTTTAATGTCTATGGTTTGACCCGGCCGGGGATCGAACCCACTACCTTCCGCACTAGAGGCGAGCACGCTAACCATTACACCACCGAGGTGGTTTGAAAAAAGTAAAACATGTAACATATACAAACCTGCGAGAAGAAAATGGCAGATAAGCGCAATTAACTTATCATCCTGATCATAATTTACATCTCGAAGAAATCGAATTTCTTCTTTATACACTTGTTGACCAGGCTCACCAAACTCCTTATTTTTGGATTCATATATAACCCATGGACTTCCCAGATGTATTTTGTGTTCTGTCATGCACATAGGACTCTGTTGGTTGCTTGTTAAGGATGTTAACAGTCTCACATCTGAACTATTTTTCTATTAAAATAGTTTCATATATCATGTCAAAAACAATTTTTAACAATACTAAGTAAATCAAATAAACAAAACCTTATCATGTTTGCATATAAAATTTGATGTATGGTATCCCACCAGTAGGTATAAATATTTCGCAAGAGGAACCCAATATATTTTTGTTTTACTTACATTTCATATGCCTATTATATAAATATTCCATTTAAAAGAGACAAATTTTCGACATGTTCAAAATTTTAATGAATTTTTACCTATATTTTCAATCACCATGTAAGAAAGTGGGATACCTGCGGCACTTTCTTTTAACAAATTGCTTTGATCGGCACTTGCTTCATGTCCCAGGAAAATCTTTTTTTGTACAAGTGACTCAAAAGCATCAGCGAACGGGAGCAACTCCAGAATCATTACAGAAAAAGAACATTTTTGTTATATGCTCTAGAAAAAACAATATTATTTTACGCTTAAGTATTTTTTTGTGGACGATTTAGAGCTTTTCACAGTAAGTCTCTCAGACATTTACCCCATATCTTTTTATTTGTATAGTATTTTGTCATATAAAGAGTCTGTGTCTACTGATATTTTCACCAGTTCGGTACTCAGCTTTGCTATTAACGTTGATCATCCACTTAAGATGCCGATTTTATATATTTAGTTTTGGATACAAGTATCATGATAAATGAAGTTTATAAATGTTATCCAGTAATAACGGAAAAAACATGTTTTTTACTTTTTTAGACGTATTCAAAGTCTGATGCTGTTACTAAAAATATAAAAAGAAATTGAAGATACCACAGGGGCAGACAGAATTCGTTCAGCCAGAAGACAGACAAGAAAATAATCTTTACTGATGACTACAATATTAGAGATAATTAGAGATAGAGACACAATCTATTGGAGAGATATGAATACCTTTAATCGAATGATTGGTATTCCGTGGTTCGATGCGTTTCTTAGTATCTCATTTTGAATTCCGCCGTTCTTTATAGAAATGACTGCTGGCAATAAATCCTCATCAAATACATCTGTAAGAAAGAATATGTCATCATTCGCGAGTATAATTCCTCAAATAAATTATGTTGTATAATATGAACCTTCAAAAGAAATAATTAATCGAAGTTGTAGTACTCTTCAAGTTTTTAACATAGGATGGGGCAGTTATATATATTTCAATTATATCAAGATCGATAGCGAATGATAAAATCAACGAATATAACGGTCCATTCCATCTTAATATATACAACAACTATATAGCTTCCAAATAATTCTATTCTAAATGACAAATACGGTAGATTTTGGTACAAAACCATAGCAAAGTTTACTGTTACCTCTTCCTCCAACCGGCTGAAAGTCAGAAAGTCACACCATTGTCCCATGTTAGGGGGAGGGTTGAGCGTTTACCAGTGGTTGTCGTTGTTTAATTAGCCATTTATGGTTATAAGTTTACCGTTCCTGCATTAGAATATTTCGTTTGTCCCGTTTTATGTATAGTTTCATATTTTGTATTTTGGGGCCTTTTACAGCTTCCGTTATAGTATGGACTCTGGTTCATTGTTGAAGGCTGTAATGGGACCTGTAGAAGTTTACACTCTACTGTCATTTGGTGGGTGGCTTTCTCATGATCTCCTATTTTTATATTTAGTTGCAAGAAGATCAAAATAACAATAAGATTTTTAAGTGAATTTCCCATAGGATCCTCTGTTAAAGTAAGATCGGCTGTGGCGGCCATCATGGTTGGTAGGCGAGGATGACAGAAAAAAGTTTGGTAGAAGACAATGTAAGGACCATATCACCAAGGTCTGGTTGCAATTGGATCACTAGTTTCAGACAAGAATATCTTCAAGTGAATTCCTATAGGTTCCTTTGTTCAAATATGTTCCGATATGGCGGCTATCATTGCTGGTGGTCGGGTATAAGTGACATAATTTTCGTAGAATATAATGTACAAGGACCATATTAGGAAAGTGTGTTTGCAATTATATCACTAGTTTCAGACAAGAATATTTTTCAAGTGAATTTCCAATAGGTTCCTATTATCTTGGTTCGTAGGAGGGGATGAGGGACATAATTGTGGTAGATGTAAGGTCTACTCCACCAAAGTTTGGTTGTACTCCGGTAATTGACTTGGTAGTTTCAGACATAATGATTTAAGTGAATTTCCCATAGGTTCGTATGTTAAACAATGTTAAGGTTATGCGGCCCACTTGGATGGTGGACCGAGATGCCGGACAAAATTTGGTGGAGGTCTATGTAAGGACCATTCAGCAAAAGTTTGAATGTTATTGGTGCAGTAGTTTCAGACAAGAAGATTTTTTAAATATACCACCCTCTTTTTCTTTTTTAAGTAACGGCGGGGGGGGGGGGGTGGTAATATCTGACAAAATTTTGAAATGGGACCATCCGGGGACCATCCCATTAAGTTTCGTCAAATTCGGCTGAGCGGTTTCAGAGGAGATAATTGTTGACGGACGATGGACGGATGACAGACGACGAACACAAAGTGATGATAAAAGCTCACATGGCCTTTTTAATTTAAAATGTTATTTGCTATTTTTATAATTGTTATTTTCTTTCTGGTTACATTGAAAATCAAATATAACAACTGATGTGAATGTGATATAATATATAAATATGATACAAACATTCTGCCAAACGTTTAAAATAGCTGATATCGTCTTCCTTCTTGCTGTCGGTGTCACCTCTTGCGAAAAACCGGTATTGTTCTCTAACTAACATCTATAAAAAATGAAACATTAAGACAATGTTATATTTACCGTTTCAAAAACATTTTCTTTCTGTTTTTTAAAAAAACTGATTGATTTAATTGATGAACGTTGAGTAACTAATATTTCAAGCATATTAATGAGTGACGATGGAGACACTCTGCTTTGTACAAGGACGACACGATGGCTCAAATATTATTATCATATTCATGCAGAGAGCATAATGAGTCATGCTGATAAACACTGCTTTGTAATAGACCGACGTCTTTGCTTTGACCCGGCCTTGGTTCAAATCTACAAACGTTCCGTTCTCGAGGCAAGCACGATTACCATCACATCACCGAAGCGGACGTATAAAAAGAGGAGAATGTGTATGAAGAGAAACACAAGGAGACTACATCGCAGCTAGATGTACGAAATATGATGGTCTTCACAAGAGCCACATTTTTGGTGGAATTTCACCAATGTCACTATAGGCCAACATTAAGGAATATATTAAACTCCCACACGTCTGATTTGTCATTATTTACATGATTCTATTTTTAAATCATTTTTTATACTAAAGATTTTATTTCCTGATCAAAAAGACTAAAATATCTAAAACCGGGAAAAATTTATTCGTCTGAAGATTGCCTGATTCCCCCTGTGTTATATATTTTAATGGATATACCATGACAAAAACAAGAGGGAATGCAACCCCATTAAAACTAAATTGTAGAGCATAAATTTCAAAATAAAACATTCAAAGGAACCCAGACTTGATTTAGAACACGAAAACACGATATTTCCTTTAAAACAAAAAAATTCTATCCTGAAGTACCAAATTGCAACGATGTGAAAAACTGACATGGAATACTCATGTATATTTGAAATATATGTCATTCGTTGTAAAGAGTGCTAGGAAAAATACATCAAATATGAGTACAACGTAGTCAAAAAATCAGTATAACCTCAATTATATATTTCTCTGTGCCTGGATGAACAAAAACTGTATCAACGGATCCATCTCTCAAAAGCAAAATCCTCTGATCAACCATATGGCATGGTATATTGTTTATTCCTATAAAAACGAAACATTAAAATTTTCTATAGTAAATAAATATTGTTTAAAAACATTTGCAAGTAAAACAATCCAATGTTGTAAAAAATGCTGTTAGAACATGTTCTCTGTATTCAATCAAGAAAATTGACCTAGTTCATCATGTAAGTAGAATAAAAATCAAAATATTTTCTGGCTCTATCTTTAGTAAATAAAAATAATAATGATAATAATATATTCCATAGAAAAACTGTGTTAGGAACCTACCACAAAAGTCGCCCAAAACCCCAGCTAGACGCTCTAGCCCCAAAAAATGAGTTCTAAAAAAATCGTTTCCCCCTTTGGTCCCCTTTAATATCGAATGGGCCTCTTGTTGGAACATTTTACAATTGACATGCATCTACAAAATCTGGGCATATGGTATAACAAACATCAATTTCTATTTATTAAAATAGGTAATTAAATCCCCATTTGGGTCCTTAAAATTCGCTCTTTTAGTATATCTTGTTTATACATGTTATAAGAGTTTTCTCCAATATGGGAGGGTATAGCAACATAACTGTAATGGTGAAATTTAGGTTTCTATTATTTTTTGAATTTTATTTCATCTAAAATTCATAGGAAAAATCAATTGCTTTGTTTGATTTATTGATGCGAATCACATTAAGTTTTTTCTCTCGGTAAATATTGTGGTTTTGAAGAAAATAGCAATATTTAAAGTTTTCTCTCGTTAAAGCCTTATTGCGATACCTTCACTCATGGGAGACAACTCTTATAAAATATACAAATAACGAATGTATCCCGGGTTACGAAATTCAGAAATTCGAGAATTGCACCAAGTACGCCTCCAGTTTATCATCAATTATTTTGAACTTTATACAATCGATAATTTTGTCAATATACAAAACAAACGTTGACAAAACACTTTAGTCCCTTCCCACAGAACATGGGAAAAATCATTTAGGGCAATTGCATATACTCATACAAGATGTTGACCATTAATTTGCTAATTTTCTTCATCAAGCTATATTATATTAAACCGCTGTTTTGCTTCAGACAGAAGCTCTATATCACAAAGAATGCTAAATTTATTTGCAAAAATACCAAAAACAGACAACGGTCTTCGAAGGGCAGTCAATTGCATAGCGACTCGATTAACTATCCTCATGATATTGGCAGATCATTGTTTGTGGATCTTGTATGTTTCTTAAAGTTTTCTCAGTATATTACAATTTCGGGATCATCGCCAAAACCATAACTAAATACAAAAAGAGAACTAAAGATTTTTTCTCATGTAGCATAGGATCTTTTTTTGCATGCTGTATATTGTTTAAGCAGAGGACTACTAAATTTTGGCCAAGTCAGTTGAGAAAATTTGATAGAAATTTGCCAAATACACAGAAATGAAGCGCATGTCGCAACACAGGGTTTTCTAATATTTCCTCGTAAAACGCCTGTAATGAAACTTACTTCTGGTTGTGAACTAGCTTGAATTTGATAAGCACTGCAAAAACACATATATTTCATTTTTGTGCTCTAATGCTAACAAAACATGTGTCAAGTTAGCTGTAATAATACTTATTCAGTAAATATAATGCTGATACAAACTTGAAAATTCTGCTATTTCCACGAAGAGTCTTTTTATTGCTATTATATCCATATTTTTTCCGGTGGCAAATATTAGATACAGTTTGGAACCGTACGTTTTCCTTTTCCTTTGAAGGTTGTTATGCCATACATCGAGTCGGATCTACAACAGAGGTATACACGTTATAAAGCCATCTTTTGATTTTAGAATGGACACTCTTACTTTGCATTTATCTAAATTTAAAAGAAAACGTAGGATCATTCACTCTAGTATTTAAAAAAACCTAAATGATAAGGGATACGTATATTCTAAAACTTCTGTTTTCTCTGTATTTAACCCCTTAAACGTGAAATTATACTTTGCGTTAAGGCAACTATAGTCATTAAAAGAACAGAAAAGGTTGTTGTATGCATTACAGTAAAATGTGTCTCTTGTAGCTAGTTAGTGTAAAGTTAGATGAAAGTTAAAAAATAAACAAAAATAATTAAGTATTTTAATATCTCAGATTAGATGTGTCCATATTTTTCACTAGAGACAAAAGTTCTGTTCATAAATTAATAAAGAAAATAGCAATGAGATTATTTTTATCATTGATAACTATGTCATTATTTTGATGATAGAATATAAAAAATATTTCCTCTAGTGCCAAAAAAGATACTTGTTAAATTATATTCAACTGTATCATCAGATAGAATTCTGATAGGGACACACCTAATGTTCATTCCATAAAAGTTTGGTTTTAATTGAGCAAGTACTTCAAGATGAGAAGAATTGTAATGAATATCGAAGGGTCCTATGTTTAACTAAAAAAGGAGACGTAGCATGACTGTCCATTAGACAACCATCCACCAAATGACAGTCGAATTTAAGTTCGACTCAGCGGCAATCTTGGTTGGTGGATTTGGTCATCGGATACCATTATAAAAAGTACGAATCTAATAACCATTTTACCACAATTAGGTTGTAATTGAACAATTAGTTCCAAAACAGAAGATTTTTACATGAATTTTCTTATGATCCTATGTTTAAATGAGTTCTGCTCTATCGGACATCTTGTTTGATGGACAAGGTCATTGGATAAATTTCTGAAGGGACCCACAAATCATTCCACCAAAGTTTCGTTCTAATTTAGGAAATAGTTAAAGACGAGAAGATCTTTAATGAACTTCCGTAGGGTTCTATGATAAACTTAATCCGGCTGCGACTGCCATTTTGATTGGAAGTTGGGTCATTGAATATAATTATGAAAGGGATCCACAATGTACCAATTTCAGTTGAGCGGACGGATGAGGCGTATTCAATTCTGAAAGGGATCCCCCAAGTGACCATTCTAGCAAAGTTTGGTTCCAACTGAACAACTTGTTCCTGAGGAGTAAAAAGTAACCTTTCCCATATTGGCCTATGTTAAACTAATATCGGGTGATAGGTCGAATTTGGTTGGTGGCAGGGTCACCTAATACAATTCATAAAGAAGATCCCCGAAGGACCATTTGTATAAAGTTTGGAATTGATTGGCGTTGCAGTTCTTGAGTTTTATAATATACTACCCTTTTTCTATTTTTGGTAACGTCAGTCATGCTAGTTGGCCGATAGCCTAGGACAAAAATCTGAAAGGGAACGATGAAAGACCATTCAAATAAAGTTTGGTCGGAACTCACCTATCGTTTTAAGAAAAAATTAAATGTGTATTGAGGACGGACAACGGACAGACGGTAGAGCAAAGTGATGACAAAGCTCACATGAACATTCGGATCAGGTGAGCAAAAAGTATTTACACATATTTTACCCAATTTTTGTTCAATAAAATCGAATTAATACTTACTACATGTAGTTCAAAAAGCCTACACAATAAATTACAAATTCTGTATATATTTCAGCTGAATCATTGTTATACCAAACAATTATTCATATTAAGGCTGTAGATGCTCTTCCCTTAATATGTTGCTGAGTAAAGATTTTTTTCAAATGTCAACGAAAAAAAAACATATACAGAACCATAGTAAATAATTCCTTTGATTAATATGAGAAAACGCATAATGGTCATCATAGTAAGTTAAAATTGTCTAATTCATACTATCTATAGTCAGTCAGTTATAAAATCAAGTCTGATTGTCAAACTAGTGGAAGGAGCCACGCGTCATATCCCGCGCTACTCTGGTATTTAGTAGAATAATGTGAATGTGAATATTAATAGATAGCTTGTAATTTTCAAAAAATGAGTGGTGGGCAGACCTCTGGGAATGCCCATGGAACTTGTCTTTTCATGCAGACTAAGAATATTTATGGTTAAGAGGTGGGGATTTGAACAGTTTTTTCAGATAATTTCTAATTTTTAAAATAAATGGGTGGGCCAGACCCCGGGGATGCTCATGAACATTACCTGAAGATTATCCTTGACATTAACGGCATACGTATCGAAAAGTAACGCACTTAGTTTTCCCTGCCGCCGGATACGGCATCCCATTTCGATTTGATAGGATTTGAGAAATTCGTTTGCAATATTTGAATCTTTAACTTTCTATGTCTCGGTTCTAATGCTACTGGTGAGAGTAACTCCTTGAAATGTACATATAGCATTCCTAAATTTTCTATATTTATAAACCATAGGTAATTTTGTATTTTATAAGCTTCCGGTTCCAGTTTGAAAGAATATATAATGAAAACCTGGAATTTTACATGACTTTTCTTTGTCATTTTCTGTTAACCTTTCTCCTAAATTGTTGAAAAGTACTTAAGATTTGCTTGTTACCTTCTTTGATGCAAACCGAACTCCTGTTCCACTATCAAAAGTAAAATGAGTGCGACAATCTGAAAAAAAAGACAATCACATCAAAAATTATATTTCTGGCTTATCAAATGATGCGAAATACAAATCGAAAGATCAAACAAAAAGATTATAATCAACAGACACGGCAATTCCGAGAAAAAAAACAAGACCGAACAATACACCGACTATTTCTTTTAAAAAATTAGATACAAACAAAAATACTGAACAATGCAGACAACTAACAAAGGAGTGAACCCATTTCTCCAAATGAATAAGCAGTTACTGTCTATGTATATACGTCCGCCCTATTATCAGTGTATAGCCACCATTTATCAAAACAATTTTGATAAGAAACATAAGCCCTGAAATACCGTTATTGTTTAACTAAGTTTTTTCTTTGTGATTGTTCTGTTTAAAAATTTATAACTAAAATATATGATTTCCAATATTATCTCACTATTGTGAATTTAATAATGGATGTGTTTCAAGGAAGAACTTCTTATCGGCAACATTAAATCCAAGACTTGTATCACTACAATTTTACTGCTTAACCGTTCCAATTAAAATAACTTTCGTCTTTTAGTTTTACAAAACAAGTTTTCCTTTCAGATTTATTTTCGTAAAGGATCTGAAACAAACAAACACTCCAAGGGCAAACCTAGGAATTGAGGAAATTAAGTTTACCCTGCAAATAAGAGTTTTTTGCATACTTTCTATATCGAGTCGGAGGAAATAAATCGAGCCTAAATTTGGTATAGCAAAGTAGTTATATACCATGAATGTCATTTCTATTATGGCGTAGCATTCATTATATTGTATTTAAATTTATGGTTCAAAACAAGGCCACTACAGGATATTCGGGTATTCTCGCTTTGAAATATATATTTTCCCAGGCGTTTATTCAATGTTAGTGGTTTCAAGATTTTCGTTCGACTAAAGTACATGTTTACAAATGATATATCTCAGTGTAACTATTGTAATTTCGAAATGATATATGCATATTAAAATAAGTAACCTCTCATCAGTAGAATTAGAACCCAAACATAGAAAAGCTGAGATTCAAACATTGTAGAAGAACTCAAGTCCAACAAAATATAGGAATCCAAGTTCAGCAGTGAGGCCTACCATGTTCAGTAAAATGAATGAAACCTTTCTTTATGTCACCTACGTATTTAAATTTAGATATATACCACAAATTTAAGTAAAACAATGTCATGTCAGACAAAGTCTGACAACTTGTCCCTATAATAGATATAAATAAGGAGTTTATGCTTTTATTCTTTGTGAAAACGTAACCTTTTGCAAAACTGTCAGATTTACATTTTTTAGCTTTTAAAACGAAAGTTTAAGTTTCCTTTTGAAAAAATAATAAAAACCTAAAAATGTACCACGACGGAAAAGAAAAAAGTATTTGGGGAATAATAAAAAAAATAAATCAGCAATAAACGTATGTTGATGTTAGTGCTTCCTCGACTGGATTACTCCAAAATCGACAAAAGACAGTCCCAAAAATATATAATGAAGATAAAATTCATATTCATATTGTAAAGATACACAAATGGAGTACAAAGAGAGTAAAATGTGACCAGTTCAGTATAGAATACACAGCCTAATGTGCAACGCATGACTTTCATGCGTAAAAGTTTTCGTATCATTTTCATACGAATTACATATGAATTTCCTGTAAAAATTTTTTCACATCATTTTGACATGAAAAATACACATTGAAATCCATGTGAAGTCTTTCGTGTCATTTTCACACATAAATATTTTGATGAGAATTTATGTTATTAGAACGTGATATTTCATGCAAGTAATAAATTTTTGCTGAAAAAATGTAGAAAAATTCCACACCACAGGCGAAAAAATTTTCGTGCGAATTTGACTCGAAAATGACACGAATTTCATGTAGTTTGTTTTCGCAGAAGTTACATGCGTTGTTCGATTTTTTATTACATCATGCGAAAATTTTCGCACAAAATTCGTGTCAATTTCATGCGAATTTTATGCGTGGCACATTTGGCTGTGTATTCATATGAGAAATCAAAAGCGCATAGTTCAAAGAGACAAAACAAATTTCAAACATCCTAAAAGATAAAACGAAAACTAAAGGAACAAAGGCTTGGAACTCCTTTACAAAATAGGAGTGGCATCAGATGCTCATGAAAAGTTAGCATTCCCTGTCTTGCACGCAACATCAGTTCCATGCCCGTAGCCAGTAATTTTTAAAGGGGGGTTCGAGCACCTCGCCAAGCAACCTTCATGGCCGGGGTTCTGGGGTATTGGTGCAAAAACCCTGCAATCTAGCTATTTCCTGGCACTATTTTCATTTCAGAAATTCCTGTTTTTTAGACTTTTATAGTCAGACTTCAATCTGAAGTGGGAGTTTAATAGTGCTCATTGGTTTTCAAAGAGGAGTTCGTCCGAAGCCCCAGAACCCTCCCTGTCTACGGGTATTAGTTCATCTTTCGTATATGCATATAGATATACATACCATTTCCTAAAACTGGCAGAGAGTCGGGATAATACGGGACACTTATTGTGTTAGCATCACTCTTTTCATTAAAAGCTGAAGACTCATTCAGAAAAAGGTTATCTGCAACGGAAATGAGAAGCAGAAAAATATTTAAAAAATAGTATTCGACTTGTTAGAATATATTATTTTGGACCATTTGTATCGCCATATATTTTCCAGTTATTAAAAAACCCAAGTCAACATTGCATATGTTAAACAGGCATTAAAACTTGTTACATTTCAAACAGTAGTAGATTTTAGATAAAATGACACAAGTCCAATCAACAAGATATTTACTGTTAATAAATTTTCAAAATTTACCATGTTATGAAATTCAGTAAGCTTGTATTTTCAAAATAAAATTTTATCAATTTAAACTTTCAGCTTCTTTCAGAGGAAAATGTTAAAATGAAAATGGTTATATATATACGGTACTACTACTAAGTGACTACAACCTTTGCACTAACGTGGTATGGTGAAATGTCAAAGGTTACAATAGAAATGAAGAAATTATTTGCAAACAAAAAATTACAGCAAAATGTGTAAATAGTTCTGACTGAATAAAACCATTGTTTTATTAATTATTTGTTTAGTATTAACATCATTTTACGTTTGTAAAATTAAGTAACCATTTATAAACTTCCTGATAAATTAATCCTTGTTTACATCTAGAAAATTACAAAAAACCAACAATTTCGCAAACACACTTACTGATCAATTCCTCTTTGTATTACAACATGCACCAAAAATTTCAGTTTCATTATTTTGATATAACACCCATGTGATACAATATTATACCATCGTTATTGAGGATATTTCTGCTCATCTTGATTTCATATCAGAAATAAAAAAGCTTGAGTCTTTAGCTGTCAAGTTACGCAAAAGTTAAATATAAAAATAGAGATGTGGCATGATTGTCCATGAGACAGCCACCCACCAAGTGACAGTAGAATTTTAACTTCTACAGGTCCCATT
>JARWCS010000006.1:3282467-3304076 GCA_034783895.1 Geukensia demissa | reverse complement strand
ATTTCTGCCAAGTTTGGTTGAAATCTGTTCAGTGGTCTCAGAGAAGAAGATGAAAATGTGAAAAGTTAACAGACGACAACGCCGAAGACGGACGCAAAGTGATGACAAAAGCTCACATGGCCCTTTGGGCCAGGTGAGCTAAAAATCAGTATAATGTTTTTAGCCTGAAAAACCTTACCATGAACCATCTTGCCCATATATTCTGTTGTTGTGTGTGTTAAATGTCGGTTGTGGAGTTCCTGGTTCAGGGTTCAGGTTCATGTATTTTGTATGTGAGCGGATTTGACCACCAGGATTAACAATATTTGTTGGTTCACGATGAAAACCAATATCTGAAAATAAGAATTTGTATAAAAATATTTAACAAATCAAAATTTTATTTTCAAAGACCTATCTTAACATACAGGTGTAACTTATGGGTTGAAATAACCCCTTTTTTATTCACTTAGCATTTTAATGATGATTTTACTAGAACAAACATATGCCTCAAACTTGTTAAATATTACTCTGAAAACAATCTAAACATAACTTTCGATATCAATTTCTCTTGATTTCACCCTTTTTTACATTTCTTTTTTGTAAATTATTCCTTAAACTGTATTCAAAATTTCAAATTTTCATGATAATAACATGAAGTAAATTTCCCACTGACTAAAAAGCAAGCTAGGATTGTGCAGAGAAAGGAAGGGGGTTTTGGCTGTGCCAAGTGTATTCTACCTGGTCTAATAAAGCTAAGCTGTCCAGGACAAAGGGTGCTACAGATGTAATAAGGCTACTTTTATACAGTTTTATTTTTAAAACAAAATTAATATCAATGACTGTTTTAAAATCTGATTAAAATAATACATATTAAAGACATGAACTTATAACAATGTACCGTCTTACTTTCCTGAAATAATGCTATTCCTGATTAATATTTATATATCTACCTTAACTGCAATATCAACTAAAAATTTGTACAAAGTGTGCCATATATACATTATAGATAATTTACTTCTACAAAATATAATGCATCCAAGAAACTGTTATCTCTAAAAAAATTCCCTCTTTCAAAATTCAACTGTTATAAAAATGTTTCTTAGATACAATTTTGCTAAAAAAAATTACAAAGATATAATTACCAACAATACTTAAAGTGACACACCCTGAAATATACCCAACATTCCTTTACATATTACACTGTCTGGGGAATTATATATATGATAAGAAACATTATGAGCAGTTTTTTTCTCTCTGTTATGTCTGTAAAAATTCCATCAATTTTAGGATGAAAGTAGCTACTTGCTGAGACAGAAAAAACTGAATTAATATTTTTTGTGGTCATTTTTCCTAAATACAAATGTTTGATATTTAATTTGATATTTAATTTTATATTTGTATTTTTTGGAGTGTTTCTGGTTTGTTTTGAATTTTCAGTGTCTATCAATTTAAACACTCTAGACTGACCCTTTTGTTTTCTCTCCCTTTCTCTAACCAGTGGAAATTCAGAGAGAGGTTGAAATCTGACAATGTAATTTAATTATTAAAATTACTCAGACAACTTTCACAGTAATTTTTAAAAAAACATCGAAGTTTGAAGTCATTATTAATCTCATTGTTAACATTTCTGTATGTTTTTCTTGTGTACAGTAACTGGATAATAATTGTGTGACAGTGTTTTACAAGATTTTGACAATAATGGACTGGAAAAACATTCTAGACATCTAACAAGACAAAATCCTGTAAGCAAACACACATTCTATTGCCCAGAGGGGGGAGTGTAGTGTTCCACAAACAAATCAGTGCATGAGACAGGCTACAAAATGACTTCCATCAGAATTTAGGATTTATTTCTAATCCCCATATCTAAAACACCAAACATTTAATCAATAGATTTAATTGCATATAAGAAGTCATTTTGTTGTCAAACAGATGCTTGGGCGTCAAACCATACCTGGTGATGGACTTCTTGGTGAAGTAAATTCACGCATAGTAACACTCCCATCTAAATAAATAGTGAAATTACAGAAAAATGTGTCAAAATTATCACAGATCCCTTAAGCTTGTAGCCAAAACATCTAAACAAAATATCACCAAAAACATTTATTTTCAAAAAATCTATTAATAAACTGCAGAATGTGAAAAAAAATTGTGTGCAGCATGCCATGCAACCTGAAGCTACAAAAACTTATTATCATAATTAAATGTAAGATGACCATAAATTCTGAGTTTTGATTAGGAGACCAGTACATGTATAGTAATCTTAGGAACCAGGGGCCTGGTTTTGAAGGTAACTTAGGACTAAGATATGTCTTTGTCCATTTTAATTACAAGGATTTAGGATATCTTAATGATAGCTTGGAAAACCAGGCCACAGCTCAACAATATATATTACAGGGAGATAACCCTTGTTTTGTTTTACAGCAATAAACTATAGGAGAAGTCAAATTTAATCATTTAACATATACAACATTTTAAATTTGAAGATGACTTCCAAATGCTTACTGGCAGACAACCGTTAAGTAGTCTAATATTCATAATACATTACTATTATGGACTGAAAATTGCAGAAACTAAATCTAAAACTTTGATCAAGCAATCAACATAACGCTAGCAAACTATTTTTATTAAATACGGCCCAAGACTTTGCTCCCCTATTATACACAATCCCCTAATAGGAGACCACCCCTTACCAAAGACCACTTGATCAGCATAGAAAAATGTGTCCATGAGACACAAATGCCCCCACTCCAGCAAACAGGAAGTAGACATATGACTGACCTGGAAAGGGGAGACATGGTACAACTGACCCTGATAATGCTTCAGACCAAACATCAAAACAAACCATCATACACAAGCAGAGAAATCTGTGACAAAAATTTTACAGGATAGAAAATAAATCATTGTCTCAGCAAACAGAAAATAAACATATGAAAAGGGTAGGCATGTTACAACTGACCCTAATAATGCTTCAGTCCAAATATCAAATCAATCAAACATACACAAGCCAAGAAATCTTTGATGAAAATTGACAGAAGTACAGATATATATATATGTATGTACGGAGGGTAAAACTTAATGCCCTTGTCACCTAAAGGCTGAGGCATAAAAATTTTATCTGTTGTATTTTTAAATCTATTTTTGACACTCAAAAGCTTTTAGAAATTCTCTTGAAACACCATGAAAAAATTATTACAGAGTTGAAATACTGCCTGGAATTTTCATGACCAATGAATTAGCAAACGTAAATGATATATTGGGCCAACAAGGGACAACAATTTGTAACTTTTGTTCCTAAATCAATTAAATAATGATAAAAGAGGCAGTAATTAGTACATTATGCCTTGAAATGGGGACACATTTGGAAATTTTCCTCTAACATGTTTAATGAGATATAATTTTCCTTGCAGGAGACTAGTCCTAAAGGGGAGCCCAATGTTTTTTTTAATTGGGACGCTCCCACTGAGATCTGGAGGGTTGACACCTATGACATAAGGCAAACCCTTTTGGTAAGGTGCTTTATAAACAATAATTTTAAATCTTTTGGAAATTTTGGCTCTTAACCAGTATCAGCACTATGGTTAAATATGTTTATTTAATTTTTGGAATGTATTATTGACTATTTTGTCATTATTCATAGATATTATTAGATTTAAATAAGATGTTACTAAAATTAATAAATCAGAAGAAATATATATCTTGTTTTTAATTTCACACATATGATAATTAAGTGACCCCACATTAGTGACACATGCACATTGCTTCTACACCAAGCCAGCCTTTACCAAGCAGACACTCTCAACATAAAATCAACCTAAAGTTTTAGATCTGTTAAGTGGCTGCGCTTGTTTAACGGGTAATGCAGGCTGTATACCTCGAGCAGTCTGGGCGGCAGTCTGAGTGTTTTTCATAATCAGAATTTCACGAGCTTGCTGAAGGTTGTCATCTGTTACAAACAGTAAAAATATACTAAACACAAGCAAGATAGAATAGCTGGAATGGATCCGTGTACAAATTTTTTCACGACCATTTGAAAACACTAATTTTAAATCAGTCTGAGTAACAAACATCCTTAATGAAGCTGTGTATAAAGAAATAATTGTGACTTATAATTCAAACAGCTACAGAAACAAAAAGTATTCAGTCGCTATTGTTTTTAAGTATATATTTCATATAAAACCATTTTTTCAAAAAATTATTGTGAAGTGGTTTTTTATCCGATTCCAATAAAATTTTCACGATTAAACACAGAAAGTTTCACAGTTTTATTGTGTATATTGACATAATTTTCAGACTTCCAGGTCGAAAGAAGCAACAGAGTTTATTTTTTGGTGTCATAATTCCCATATATATAAGTAAATTTGTGACATCAAAGTTTAACTCCCTGTTTAAATCACCAGTTCTTTAAAACAATATATCAGAAAATAAAATGTAAATAAACAATAAAACTTTAAAATATTCTGCTTTTAATGGTATAAAATTCATCAAAATCGGACAAGGAATAACTTCACAATAATTTTTTTGAAAAATTGTGGTTTTATATGAAATATATAGAGAAAAATGACAGTGACCGAATACTTTTTGCATGTTTCTGTATTATGAGAAAAATTACTAAATACAGTTCCTGTGAGGTGTCCTATTTATTTGAGAAACTGAAATCTTGGTGAAAAAAATTTCAGTACTATAGATCAATTGTAAACTCCTTTGGTATTATAGACATAGTTTTAAAGTTTTATTCATAAAAATATCACACTGATTTGTAAACATAATTCCTATTTCCTGAGTTTCAGTTTGTATACAAAGAGTTTATTGTTAATATCTAGATATATGTTACAGCAGTCTGGCTTGCTAGTTTTAATAAAAAGAGAAACAAATTTCATAAAAATACAAGGTCCAGTAGGTAGACATAATTATTTCTTTTGGAAAAAAGTCACATTTCCTATGTGTTCGGGAAATAATTTTAAAGTGTTTATCCATATAAATTTTTTTAACAATAAAACTAAATTTATGTCCCAGAAAGTGCTATGGCATAGTGCAATAACATCTTCTGGCATTCAATTCTTGAATGGACCAATTCAGAAATTTGACTCCATCCAGGTAAAATGCATTGCGCAATCTCAGCGTCCTTGTAAATGACGTCTTAACCAATGAAAAACAACCAGAACAATGACGTTCCAAGAATTCCATTGCATTTCAGAAACGGTCCATTATTAAATTTCAAAACTCAATAATTTTGTCCACCTAGGTAAGGGGAGACTGTAAAGAAA
Organism: Geukensia demissa; assembly: GCA_034783895.1. Lineage (NCBI taxonomy): Eukaryota > Metazoa > Mollusca > Bivalvia > Mytilida > Mytilidae > Geukensia > Geukensia demissa. The sequence goes on along the minus strand of JARWCS010000006.1, from coordinate 3,298,830 downwards.
TAACCTATACTAGGTAACCGTGGAAACAATCCCACATGTGGAAATAATATAACTTCCTAATAATTAGTAAATGAGAAGTATATAATTTGTTAGTATTTACCATAATACTGGTTCCGACTTCGCTTATTGACCTGCAGACCATTGCCATAGTTTATAAAACTACTCTCTCTGTATTTAGATGGAGACACTGTTGTTTCTTGATTCTGTAACTATAATCATTCACTATGTTTTAATTCCTTCTATATATCAGAAAAAATGTCACATAATTTTTTTCTGATAAACATTGTTTTAAAGGTAGCCTTAATTTTGGGGGTCAGTTGGGGACAAATAAAATAAAATTCCATATTAAACCATATATTCTTCCTCTTAAAATTGAGTATAAAATGAATTTTCCTTGTAAACACATACAAATCTCCTGATTAGTTATGTTATGTTATGTAATGTGTGTGAATGTCACTGTTTTCCAACCTGTATCCTTCTTTTACTTACTTTAGCATCAGATAATCGGTCTGTGATTGTCTGTATAAATGACCCCTGGTGGGGTTTGTCTTTCTTACGACCCAAAGTACTTGATTTAATTCTCTGTAATTCTTCTTGCATAGCTTTGTCTAGAAACTAAAACACAAAATTGACTGATAATTAAATTTTACCAAACATCATAAAATATAAGTTTACATGAATAATTTGGTGTTTACGAATAAAGTCCACAAGTTTCATAATAAAAAATCTCCTGAGTTGGAGACTGCTGTTAAACAATCCAGCATTTTTTTATTTTTCAATAACAAGTCGTACAGAAGCTGAGAATTCATGTGTTCAATTTCTATTTGAATTGCAGCAGATAACACACAGAAGTGGTTATTTTTATAAACGAAAGGAGAAGGCATTCCACAAAAATGTGTTATTTTTATAAACGAAAGGAGAACCTTCCACAAAAATGTATTAGATGAGGTGAATTTATTTGAGTTGCAAAAATATTTAGGCAATGTCAAATCAATCTTTCTTATTTAAGTAAACTGAATTTAAAAACTTCAAAGAACTAGTAAACAGGAAGTAAATTACGAACATGGTACAACATATAATTAATAAATTTTACATCAAATATCAAGTCATTCTTCCATAGTAAGGACCAGAAATATTTTGATGAAAAAACAAATTTAAAGACACACAAGACAAGCAAAAATTATAGGGAAGCTGCATTTTGATGAGGTCCCTAATAAGTTGATATACAATGTATCAGACTATGCATGTAATACTAGCAATTGAACAACACTTTTAATGCTTTCTTCATCTTAAATGTAACTGCATTCTTAAGTACCAATCAAAAGCCCACACATAACCGTAGATGAAGTGGACCCCAAATTTCAACCCCAAAAAATTCTAATTTTCCATTTACTTAAAAAACACCATGAAATTAAACACCTGTAAGCTTCATCATTAAGACATGTACAATTTTTGGAACTCTGTGACTGTAACTGTTTTTTTTTTTTTTGAAAATCTCATAAATTCAACAAATTTATGAACTTGTCAAAGGCCATGTGGACTAGATTTTAAACTTGTGGGCATCTGTTGTTAAGCTGTGTTGCAGTCTCCTTGATATTTACCCCCATAAATTTAATTTTTCATAGAATTTGCACGTTTTTGTTTGTCACATGTATCACACTAATGTTAAAAACAAGTCACAATACAATCAGATCAGAAGAAAAACATATCCAATTTAATGAGAACATGAAACATTAATTTACTTACTTTTTTGCGTTCTTGCTGAGGACTGCCATGTTTAGGTGGCGGTGAATCACCATTTTCCATTGGTGGATTAGGTGCTTGAATGTTTACAGTGTATGTAGATGATTTGTTTGTCGATACATATGTGTTATGAGGAGGAAATCGTTCCCTTGGGGTGGTTGGAGGTTGCTCAAGAGGTGGACCATCTTTAGGTTTATAAATTCTAAAATCTAACTCAGGAGAAGTCTTTTTCTTGAGGTATTTAGATTCCACAGAATTATTGCCTATAGATAATTCCATCTCCTCTGTCCTGGGAGTACTACTGCTATCCTTTGTTGAATCATCCATTGTCTCGTCTTCACTGATATCTGTCCGTGATTCCAATGAAACATTGTTAAAATACTTAAATTCACCATTATTTTTAACTTTATTATCTGTCTGATATATTTTGTCAGTATCAAATCTTTCCACATTGACTTGAGATTCATGAGATTCTATATTGAACTTTTTCTTGTCTTTAGGGGTGCGTGCCATTAGAGATTTCTTTTCCACACTTGGAGAAGTTCTTCCATTTTGAAGAACAACAGTTTTTTCTATATTAAACATTTTTTCCTGCTCAACCTCTCCATTAGAATTATTTTCTGACTGACTAGCAAATTTAATTCCTTTTTGTTTTCCTGAATATTTTCTCTTATCCTCTTTTTCTACAGTTTCTGTATCAATTTTTACTTTCACTTCACTTAGTTTGTCAGCATTACTTTTGGTTATATTTTTGGCCTGTTTAATAAATTTACTCTGTGCTGGGGTTGGGGGATATGTGTCTTCTTCGATGTCCATATTCTCTTCTTCTCTTTGGTTTTTGTTTTCCTCTTTGGGTTTTGGTCCTGTTCCAGGTCTTGCAATACTTAAGTTCTTCAAATTTTCACTTTTAAAAGGAAAACAACAAACTCTTTAAAAGCATTCATTTTGTACGCTATTAAACGCTATGTTTTTTGTGTCACCAGAAAGACAGAAGAAAGTCCATCTGAATTTAGACTTTCTTGAAAAATATCAATATCTAAACTTTAAAGTGAAATTCAAAAGAAAAATAAGAGAATATTACATGACAATAAATCTCACATGAAATCAACAGTAAAGCTCAAATTAAAGTGAATCTGTAATTTACTTGAGGGTGACTGTTGCATGAATTGTTAAGTGTCTACTAAGTATAGAGACCTATTGTCATTGTTTTGCGATATTCATGTTACTTCGTAGAAAAAAGGTATAGTCATTTAGTAGAAAAAAGGTATAAAAAAGTATTTTTCCAAGCCAAATAAAGCCTAACTTGTGACTGAGTTTTGCTTACATTGTTGAATGTCACATGGTGACTTCTAAACATTCTAGGTCACACTGACCATATGAGACCTTAAGATATACAAGGCCATGTGGAGACCTTTAGATGTCCAAGGCCATGTGAAGTCCTCCAGATAATTAAGGCCATATGGTGATATCTGGATATCCAAGGACATATGGTGTGCTTTATCCAAGACACATGATGTAAATGCTGAAGAACATATGGTGTCCACTAGATATTCAAGGACATTTGTACTCTAGATGTTCAAGGCCATATGGTGCCCTCTAGATGTTCAAGGACATATAGTGTCCTCTAGATATCTCAAGGCCACATGCTGACCTCCAGATAATCAATGTTATATGGTGACCTCTAGATAATCAAGGCCACATGGTGTCTTCCAGATATTCAAGGTTACATTATGACCTCTAGATGTTCAAAGCCACATAGTCACTTATAGATATTAAATGACTGTCCTGGTGTTCAGTATTTTATATATCCCTTTTTCATTCAATAGATTATGGCAAGATGCCATGAGAAACAACACACTCATAATTTTTACTATTTAAAAATATTTTGGTTTTTAAATTTTTGGCACCCAAAACATTTTTGTGTGTCAAATTTGAATGTTTTAACTACAGTCATCATTTAACCAATTACATCTTGAAAGAGGTAACAATATACCATAATACAAACCTGTTTACTTGGTCAGTGAAATCTCCCTTGCGTTTTTTACTAGCACTATGGTTGTTTAGACGTTTAATGGTTATAGGCTGGTTACGATTCAGAAGTTGTTGAGTACGGAAGGCTGGATGTGTGAGGCAGTCATCAATTGTAAACCTGTCTGCAGGATCCAATCTTAATGTATTCTGTAGGAGAAAATTTTAAATAAAATAGCCAATCTATATATTTATTATATTCTGTAGTTTGCAGTACCTTTTCAGCCCCTAAAACCTAGAAAAAAGTCTAGTTTGTATATGTTATAAGCAAAGACTTTTGCTAAGAATGTCAAAGTAAAGATCGTCATGATCGTACAGGTTTTCACCACTGTTCGGTAAATATACACTTGGACAAAAGTTAAGGGCCACCTATTTTTTGATTTTGTCAAAGTTTTCATTCCATTCTTACGGGAAAACCAAAGTGGGTAGTATAGCAATAACTTTAGGGATTTATGATACATGAATGATTAACAGAAAAATGACTTTTCTATTTTTGTATATACATTTGAGCCTATGCAGTGCTAATTTTTCTGAAAACACCAGAAAAGTAAATCCAATATTGTGAAAAAAGTTTGCCGAAAAATGCTTATACACAAAATATCATTGAACAAAGCTTTTAAAGAAAAATACTGTGTTTACACAATTGATTACTAAGGCACTTTTTCTTTTTCAAATTTTCTCAAATTTTTTATCAAATACATATTTTTGGGATAAACTTTGATATCATGCTTTAAAAAGTTAAAATAGACAGTTTTATTATTGAATTCTTACATTCCAAAAATGAGGGCAAAAATCAGGTGGCCCTTAACTTATGTACAAGTGTATAAATTGTTTGTTCGGCTGATCAAGTCTTCAATTCTGTTTATTTAACAGTTTAAGCAACTTTTAATTAAAATATAATCTTAAATCTCAAAAAAAATTTGAAGGAAATAACAACTAATTTACGAACAGGAAGTGACAGTGCGGTATCTTTTGTCCAAAACTGCGAACCTGTGTTGACTTTATCTTCATTTTTTTAAAAATTTCAAGCGAAGAGAAACTGTTTTTTAATCATTTTTGCTGTAATTAACAATAATCAGCTATCTTTTTTACAACCGAAAGTTACTTAAACTATTGTTGAAACTTCTAATAATACTGTCACTTCACGATCGCGTGATGTTTTGATATTACATGGCGGCTAGTGTAAACGTAGTCCTCTCATGTCGATATATGAAAGAAAATACAAATTTCTGATAGAACACCATGGATTCAAGTTGGTGAAAGTATATTTCAAGTATTGCAAAAAATCTTTCTTTTCTTTTAACGCTGTCGAAAATGAAGACAAATAGGCAATCTGACAACTACGGAAAAATCAGCAAACTTTGTGTAGAGTTATATTACGCACCCCTAACACCTTGAAATGCTTTAAGGGTAAAAGAGTGTGTATGTGTGTATAATCTACTGCCAATTATGGTAATTGATCAGCTTCATAATTTGAAAAGATGTCATGAGTAGCCAAAACACAGTAACTCATGAATGCATGATGTCCATAAGTGAGACACTTGTGTTTGGTCAAAAGTGACATATTTTCAATAATAAAGCTGATCAATTAATTATATTGTTTATTTCAAATATAAAAGACAAATTTCACTTAGTTTGTTCAATGTTTAAGAAAACGATTCCGGAATGTATAAAATTGACTGTTTCCTTAGAAACCCAAACCATTTATACAGTATGTAAGTTGTTTTAAGTGTTCATGTACATACCTCCATGAAGTCAATCAAGACACCGCTGAGTATGCCTTGGTAACGTTTCTGTAATGTCTGTGGACGGACAACTGATGGGAACTAAAAAAATAAAATAAACTGATTTAGATGTTTCCATGGTTACCTTATTGTAATGTATGATGATGGAAGACCATATGGAAATCTGCCAAAATCTGAATTTACCTTCATTCATCAGATACCAATTGTTATATCTTCAAATAATAACACAGCACGACCAGAAATGTTTTAATAATTAAGGAACCATAACTCCTCCTTGAAATCAAACCTGACCTTCTTTTTATGATAAGAAAAGATGATGAAAGGACAAGGTGCCCTAAGGCCTGTTTTTTGGCCCCTAATTTCAAGTTTTAGTAAGACTGTTTAATTATTGTTCTTTTGATTATTAATATATCCTTACTGAAAGTTCAGTATTGGTTAGGTGTCAAAACTTAATACTTCAGTAAAATAAAGGCTTGAACCCACATGAGACCAACCATAATATTTAATTTTTTTGTGTATTTGTACAAAAAATATACAAAAATTGTGATTGGTCTCAAATGTTTTCTATGTCTATTGTAAAACCCATAATTTTGCCTCAATTAACAAATTATTGAAAATAATTAGTTTTTAAGGCATTGTGGAATAGTTAAATAGGCCATAAAAGTCTTTTTGCTGACAGAGTAGTGCCTTTTCTACAATATTAGCCATATTTCACTATTATTGAAGCACTTTTAAATTTGCATGAAACTTTGGGGACTAATAGAGGTCTTATCCTACCATGTCCATCAAAACAATCAACTCAATGGTGCTAACATTTTCTAAGGGAACAGTAGATACACAAGCCCACTCATAAGTCAACTATGATATTAAATTCTCTGTTGGAAGAATTTGCTAGAAGAATCAAAGTCTATTAAGTACATGTACTGACCTTCAGACCAGAGAACCTTGGATTGGAGTAGAACATTTTCATCTGATCGGGAGGGAGCTGTCCCATAACCTTTTGTATAACATACAACTGATCAATCTCACTCTCTCCTGGAAACAATGGCTGGCCATCACTTAATTCTCCTAATATACATCCTATTGACCAAATATCTACAGGCTTTCCATAGGCAGCACTGTAAAATATAAAATATCTCAGTCAACTAAAATACTGCAAATAAGATAGATTTGCACATTTCAATAATGCATTGGTAACCATCGTGTGTCATATGTGGTGGTAGAAGCCATAAAATGAAATAATATCGACATTCTGCACACATTAAATATTTATAATAATTATCCTCCATGTAATCTTCTCTAGTGATACACTGTATATGCTAGTATAATATTTGCCATATTCACTAGGTAATATGCCACATGTGCAGATTGTGAGCATTGACATTAATGAATATTCATATCGTAATATTTGTATTTTTCAGCACAAGTCTCACAGATACTACATAACGTTCATTTTATAGTAAAGAATGATAAAATTTTAGCAATACTACAGTTAACAATAACTTGTTTAGACATTCAGTATAATAATCATATTAATGGGGTCTTGTCCCTGCAATATGCTCAAATATTATCAGGTCAGATAAACATATTTCCCTCCTCTTCAGGTCCAGAAATATGTGTTCAACCTTGTGTATATTTTGGCATATTACTGGGTCAAGACCCCAAAATTAGATAAGAAGAAGCTTTTCACATCATTTTTTATCCCTGTTAAACATCCCCCTAAAATTTCTACACTGAGGATAGATTATCTGACAGTGAACTTACCCAAGTAAAAGTTGAGGTGAGCAATACCATCTAGTAGCCACATACTTACCCAAGTAAAAGTTCAGGTGAACGATATCATCTAGTAGTCACATACTTACCCAAGTAAAAGTTCAGGTGAATGATAACATCTAGTAGTCACATACTTACCCAAGTAAAAGTTCAGGTGAATGATATCATCTAGTAGCAACATACTTACCCAAGTAAAAGTTCAGGTGAGCGATACCATCTAGTAGCCACATAATCTGTGTATACTCCTACTAACCCTGCATTTATATTTCGGGCAAAACCTGAAATTATTTCATTCTTATGTTAGAAGATTAAACTATGCATCATGTACCCTCCCTAAATTTATATGCTGGGGAAAACCAGTGATAACCTATTAAATAAATAGAGAATCTTGCATTGTTAGCCATTGATAATCATATTTTCTACAATTGAGATAGTTCAACAATCAAATTTCATTCCTTTGCGAAAAAGAACTTCCTGCAATAAGTGGCTGAAATGACCTAAAATTTCCATGATTTTTCATATAATTTTTTCAGGAATTTCTTTCATGTTTGTATAAAAATTGGGATCATGCTAAAAGAAAAATGACGATTTCAGAAACCATGATGTCATAATAAGTACAATTATGATGTCACTAACAAGCCAAATCTGTGCTTTCTTTAAAATAAGGTGAACTGGTCTTATTTTTGGAGTTTTTTTTAAACTGGAAACATTGAGCCCATGTCAAAACCAACTAGATAATTTTCCAGTTAATACATTTAAATAAATATAATCTCTCATATGAATATTTATATGGTTCTTGCATGCACTCTATTCCTAGTTATAAAATGTTGTCAAAATTACATCAATTAACTGTAATTTTCAGCAACAATTTCTGTTTGTCCTATTTACTACATTTAACTTGCATTAATATTTGGAAACCTTCCTGTTCTTATCAATTACACACATAAAAAATAATTTGAGAACAAAATTGTGTGCATTCGAAATATTTTAATTTTTTAGGTCAAATAAGGGAGTAACTGTAACTATCCCTTTGATGGTTTAACTATTAAGATTGTAGAAAATATGATTATCAACGTGTTGAAATACAGGATTTCAGGTTCTCTAGTTTCTTAACAGAGTGATTTTGACAATTTTTCTTTTTTCAATGATCAACGTGTTGATCATGTAATATTTTGTTTCTCTAATTCTTTAATGGAATTATTTTGCTGTTTTTAGTAAAATATTGTCAGAAAGCCCAGGTCGTCAATCAAAGTCCTATAAACTGGGGCAGATTGACCATAACTTTATTAAAACATTATGTGAGGTATGAGAACTGCATAATAATTGGAGAAAATAAGGTTAACAAACCATGTTGTCTATTTACAATGTTGGAATACAGAGACCTAAGTTCTGAAGGATTTCTCTACCCACACTTGAAAAGCACTGATTATGCAACCCAACAATATTTGAGATGCAAATAGATCTACTCATCTAGTACTAAAAACATTTCTGAATTCATGCTAGTGACGGTGTTACACTTTACAGATAAGATTTTGTGCAGAGAAAAAAGAAGAAATGATTCTTTTGAACACAATCCTGCAATCAGCAGACAACAAAAAATTCTGCAATCAGAGAAAATTCAGACTTGTCCTTATTTTTGTGTCAGCAATTTACAGATAATCTTGATCAATTCATCATTTTTATTTATCATTCCAATAGTTGTATTAAATTCACAAGGAAGTCTTATCATTCATACAACAGACAATCTGACATTGTTAGCCATTGATATCTTATTTTCTACAACCAACATAGTTAAAGGTTAAAGAATGAATACAGCAGAAAATATAATTATCAATGTTTTCGTAGATTGATTGATTAAATGTTGCTTTACGTGCAGCAGCAAATAATTCTTGCATATTCATGTGGACAGCATAACGAATGATGATGAATGAACCCTGTTTTGTACTAGACCGAAAGGCTGAGCTAGATTTCTTATGTGCTAGCTCAAGAAAGCAAAAGTCTGCAGGAATATGTGTCACTTTACCTTGACACATTATTTTGACTTTGGGCAGACAAGTCTTTTCTCTAACTCCTAAATGCTGCATGATTAGTGGAGAAGCAGTAAATACCAACTTTAATGTTTTTGGTTTGACTCAGCCATGGAACAAACCCATGATCTTTCACACTCCAGGTGAGCATGCTAACCATTTCAATGCCAAGGTAGTGGGTTAATGTAGTAAATATGATTACAGTGCTCGAAATTGCAAGTCATCCAGTCGTCACAGACAACTGGAATTTGTATTGGGCAACTGAAATTTCAGTTTTTCTGAAGCCTGTTTGTCAGTGTACTTAACGCCGGGCAACTAGGATATTTCAGAGAAGGAGAATAAAAAATCAGTTGACTACAAATTTTCTTCTATATTTTTTTTTTTTGTTCAAAAAAAGGAATTGGTTACAGATCGCTGTTGTTTACTTTCTGTGTACATTTGTTATCTCCAGAGTAAAGATTTCTACAATGCATGTGTGGTTGATAAATGTGAGTTCGGGTCTGGTCTGTAGTGACTAATCTCAATCATTCATTCAGTGGTAACACCTACAGTATCCCCATTGTATTCCAGTAATGGCACCAGACTGTTTCAATTTGGCTCATAAAATATCCAGGGGAACTTGAAGTGTTTCAGGTCAACTTAAAATTCTATCCTGTTGCCCTGATTTTTTTATTCAGCAGGTCCAGGGCAACCTGTATTTTTTTAAATTTCTAGCACTGTGATTATCAATGTTTGAACAATATAAGATTTAGTTTCCTATTTATTCCTTAATGCAGTGATTTTATCATTTCAAATTAAAATACTGTTTGAAAAACCTAGCTGAATAGTTTCATTGTCAATCAAAGACCACTTAACTGCAAAAAGTGTTGATGATTATTGCCCAAGGGTTGATCACTTAAAAAAAGAACAGTCAAGAGGCATGATAACCGCAACAGAATTAGGGAATTCTGAATAAAGTGTTTTCAAGGTTGAGACTAGAATTATCATCAATATCTCATTGAGCCCAAAAGGACCAGTACTGACACAGATGATTTTAGTCAAAATTCTTCAAATTCAGGAATCCTTTTATCAGTGACTTAACAATCAGCATGACATCATGTTACTATTAGCAACTGCTAATATTTTTAAGTATCACATATAAAATAATGGACATTTCAAAGATTACCACCAAAGTTATCAACTGTAACACAGCTCGCCCTATTGGGCTTGCTAGGAAACTAACGACAATTTCAGTCTCAACATTCAAAACATCACATAACATGATTACAAACGTAACATGGCATGTCACATGACAAGTGACTGCAAATACTGAAAATCTTAGGCAGAAAGATCCAAGGAAAAATTAAACTTTCTTATATAGAATTAAATCCTTAACTTGCATATGATATTTTCAAAATAACCTTACCGAAGTCACATAGTTTCAGAGTGTCATTTTTACTGATAAGTAGATTTTCTGGCTTTATATCTGAAACAAAAAACAATAAATATTCTATTACAATAACATAAAACAATCCACTGTCATAAACATGTCTTCATTTATTCTAAATATTTTGTACTGAAGATGCCTAATTAATTTAGAAAGGAAATTAACTGGCAAAATTATAAATGTGAGATTATTACTATACAAATTATAGTAATTGGGATTGTGTTTATTTACCAGTTGTGACTACCATAAATAGTGACCAACGACCAGATTTGGTCACCAACACAACAGTAACCAGTACTGGAACATGAGCTGCTTACCCTTCTGAAACACCTGAACTTGCCCCATTATCATAGGGTTCATGTTACTCAAGCGTTAATTTTCCATGTCATGTTTTTCTGTACTGGAGTTTGTCTTCTGAAGTGTTCCGTATGCCGTGATCATGTCTGCCATCTGAACTTTTGTCTGTTTGGTATCTTTAAATTATTTTAATCAAAATTTCAATCATGTTACAAAATTCATTACATTTTTGTATTTACCAGTCAAAATGTCTGACAAATGTTCAGCAAGTTTTCAATAAGTCTGTTATTAAGTTTTAAGAGAAGAGATCATATTATTTGAATCTGTTTTATTAGATAACTCAGGTATTCCAATGCAAATCAATTCATATTTCAGAATACCAAACTGCAACAGTAATTTCAGTGTAAGATGATCACTGATAATCAATGTTGTATTTCAATTTTCAAAGCAGGTTATCAAAACAAACTTTGACTTCAAACATTTTTTTCATCTAAAGGGAAAAGATGACCGATCTTTCTCAGTCAAAGATGAATAAAACTATAATTGATTTACTTCTTGACAGTATCAAAGCCTTTGTTGTTTTTGAATGGTTACCTTCCCATAAATTTATAACACCAGAAGTAATCCAAGTTGATATTTTTCAGCTATGGCTCTAATCAACAATTTCAAGAAAAAAATTCTTTGTTTGTTTTTTTGCATCTACAATGTATTAGTTCATTAAAAATTTCTTGAGTTCTGGGCACTTTGTAGGATGAACATGCCATTTTTCTCTAAGAGGTCACCATTAATAGTTTGTACTCAATCAAATACTCATTAAACAGTAAAAAATCAACTCAAACATCATGTTTACAGCTTCCTGAACTTGTGATAGAGAATTCAAATCAATATAAGATTGGATTCTAATTTGATTATTAAAGTCGTCATGTAGCATTAATTATCAAATCACATAAATAATTAACTAATCAACACATAATTGATCATCTTATCTGTACATAACATTGATCGATAGATGAACTTTGTAAAAGCTTACCACTTATGAGACGACTTTCTACGCAGATGAGTTTCCAAAAGGAACTTTTGAAATGTGAAACTTGGTTTGTAGAATAACCCTTCCCCCATGTAGTATTATAAACCATCAAAAATAGTCAAGAAATAAGTTGTTTTCAATATTGTCCCATGGTTTTGGACTAAATAGAGAAATTTAATATAATTATATTAGCCTGTTAAATAGTTTAACATTAAATTCTGTATATTATGTAATTTATTCAGTCAAAATCCTTAATATGCAAATTTTGCCAGAAATACTCCCCAATTTACAATATTGTTACAACAATGAACAATTGAAACTTTTAAAGAAGATCCATATTACTTAGGATAATTTATGAAATATTTTAAATTGTTAATTAATATTTCTGTATTTTACTTGGTTAGCTATCTGTAAGCAATACAAATAACCATGATTCTAAATTGGCGATTAATCATTTATAATATTTAAATTGGTTAATTATTAGGATTTAAAAATGTAAAGATTAAAAAGATTACAATTAAATCTGTATGAAGTGTGGTGTAGGTCATACAATTAAATCTATGTTAAGTGTGTGGTAGCTTGTGCCGATCTTATAGTTCATTACAGTACTAAAGTCTGCTTATAAAAGCAGAGATTGTTTTCTGTGGTAAAATACATGTTGATTTCAATATTCACTCCTCCCTTACTTAATGATAATAAGAACTCGTTTCATCAAAATGTATATGTTTTCATTATTCCTTTTTGCAGATGAAACGTTTTCAAGCTGAATTAGCCACTTTTCAATGATCCAATAGTACTGGTAATTACTGTTTTTATGACTATAGTTGCTTGCATTTTTTCAGTAGATAAAAAATAATCTTGAAGAATATCAAATGATGGTAGTTTTACAGGGTGTCTCTCAGGATGTACAACTGTAACATTAATTAGAATGTATTGATTCAAAACAGTCCTTTGTATATCTCTGTTATAGTTACAGTAAAGGAATGATAGCAGAGAGAACCCTTTATTGAGTAGAGGATGGATCAGGGTTATTTTCATGTAAAGTCTTTACCGCTTTTTATTTCACATGTTGTCATGCTAGAGTGTCATTATATGTTGTGTTTTGCACGTCCTGACCAAAATGCAACGTGCAAGCCAAATTCTTATTTTTCGTTTTATTTCTCATCTACAGGTTAGGGCCTTCAATAACGGACACATATTCAAACACTAAGGCAAGCTGTAAAAGGCCACTAAAATAAATATACCTTATATGCATAATGTGGTGGTACAACTGGCAGTATCATGTCGAGTCAGTTGTAAAAACCTTATCCTTACAAGACTTTTTACAACTAACAAGACATGATACAAACAGTTGTATCACCACAATGTTGCATATAATGAGATAATCTTACCTTCAAAATATTGAACTATACTATGAAACCATGCTTTTTAAGGAAGTAATGAAGTGAACAGAAGATGTTACTAACGTTACCTTTAGTTTCATAATGTTATGAAAGTAGTTCCGACAAAAGTATACTATATCGTTACAATTTAACTTATACATTAGTATCAGTTACAGGTAAAAATACAGATTATTATATTTGCAAGCTTGTATTGTACATCAATACAGCTCATTTTATCAAAAATAAAATACACTTAAAATGTTACATAAATATTTGATATTCAAATGTATCAATTATCAAATTAATAAATATACAATGTTAAAAGAGGAATAGTAAAACACAAAAGAAAAAAACAAACATCCACTGGACTACAGTTTTCTGGCTTGGGACAGGCACATGAATTACTTACAGGCAGGGTCAATTCCATGAATAACATGTATTTTATGAATTATGAAATATATGTTATTTTGTATATGTTTTTATAGTATTATTATTGTTGTACCATCAACCATAATGCATATATAGGTACCAAGAGCATTTTTGAATGATAATAATAATAATAATAATAATAATAATAATAATACTTTATTTAAAGAGGGTGACACAGTTAGTTACAACTAATCCTCCCTTACTAACTGTGTCACTGGAGGCTTAACTTGCCAGTTCTATAGTTATAAAGGATTGTCTTGAACAATAACATGTATTTTGTCCACTGTGATGTAATACACAACAACTAACTTAATAATCATTTGTCTTTTATCAAACTCAATAACTGTAACTACATTATTTATTACTTGTAAACTGATAATTGGTCATAATTTACCATTATTGGAATTACATAAAAATTCTAAAAGCTATCACTAACAATTTTAAATGGACCAGTGAACATATTGAAAAACATATCAATTAAACTAGTTTTGCTAGGAAAAGAACTTGAAAGATGAAAAAAAATAATTTGACTTTAAAATCAATGTATATTAAGACTGCACGTTGGTAGATCATTTATTAAATGTCTTTGGTTTCTCTGTAACAATGTACGAACAAGAAAATCATTTTATACCCTGAATACATCAAACACTTCTGTAATGAATACGAAATGCAAATCATTAAATTCCATGTTCTCAATAATGTCCAAGGGGATGTAATTTATTGTCATTATATGAATTAGTTTATGCACAAAGTCTGATAACTTCCTTTTTAACTGCCTAATAAGTATGGTGAATGTAGGCAATAGTGCAGCGGATTCTAATAATGACAATTTTATACACTTGATGTTACTGTTAATTTACATATGACATTTAACAGTAAGATTAATTAAGATACACCAGAATGTTCTTTTATCCATACCTGTCTTGAAATTGAGCAGAAGTTTAAGATGCTATAGTTCACATAAACAATAGGTTATAAAAATATAGTCTCTGTCATGTTAAACTTGGCCAAAAATCAGTGAAGCATAAAATTGATGTCCCAGAGACCTATTTCTTACCAGACACATTCCTCTGTATTATTATAGAAGTTCAATATCTTGATCATGTCTTATTGTATTTTTAAAAACAATTATTCTCTGATAAGATTATAGGGAAGTGTAAAATCAAGTTAAGAGCAATTTAAATAATAATTAATAAGTCACTTTATATCATTAAAATTACATGATCCTATGTCTAATAGTAATCAGGATATAATATATCAATTCATGTTCATAGCCATGGGTATGGAGATTGTATAAGTGTGAAGCAGTTCTGTACAGCGTGAAGTGAAGATGATGTCTGTACAGTGGTGTTGAAGGGTGGTATAATCTCAATTCCCACAGTTCTTGCATAACCTATAGAACAAGAACTTTCCAGGCTTTCCAATGATGTATATTTTATCAAAATCTTTACATCTGTTATGTTCAGGCCAACTTTTCAAACTGAATAGTGAGACTTAATCAACCAATGATAAATAAGAGTGATGTTATAGATCTTACAGACATTTTAAAGCTTAAATAAAAACTACAATGTCATTTTAACTTGCTACTTTAGTTTGAAACTATGAATATAGTTTTTTTTTTTATGAAATGTTGGCATTAAGCATAAGAGGCACTGAGGCAAGAGGCTGAGGTGAATATTGGGACATCTTTATATTATAGGGTAAATATGATAAAAATGACAACTAATTTACATTAGAACACCCACCTCGATGTATAATGTCCTGTGTATGGCACCATTGTATAGCTTTACACAGCTGATAGGTATAACTCTTTACTTTCTCGGCTGGTACTCCATTCGGCATGTCTTCCAACAGTTCCAACATGTTCTACAAATACAAAATTAAAAACTGATACAGTTCTGCTATTATGACATGACAGAATTCATCAAATACATTCAGGTGGGATTTTCAACCTTTTCAATTTATGAAGCAGTTTTGGACAAATCTGTTTCACTACATGCAACCAAGATGTCCTCAGCTGTAGATTGGATAATTCTCGGATTAAAACAACTTTGTTAAACTTAAATTGTTTGTATTTTTTACCATCAGTGTTTTTTTTATTATCCCTGCATTAGCGATAGCGCTGGGATCATGTTTTCTGTTCGTCATACGTACATATGCCATTACTGTCAAGGATAATCTCAGGAAGTGTCAGATGTAGGAAGATGAAATCTGGAACATTGATTGCACTATGTGTGGGGACTGTGCCAAAGGTTTCGGAATTTTGTTAACGCCCTGCTAGGCTGGGCTATAGAGGTAGCCTTGGGGTACATTTTTCCTTTGTCATTCAACGCCTGCTAGGAATATTTGGAATACAGATCTGAAACTTGGTTCAGTAATTGCACTCGAGATGAAGACTGTGCCAAAGGTTTTGGAACTATGATAATGCACCCAGGGGTGGAGATACATTGGTAGCCTTAGGGTACATAAATCATTTTTCACGCAAC
>JARWCS010000006.1:3244591-3261933 GCA_034783895.1 Geukensia demissa | reverse complement strand
CTTTGCTTGGAATTTTCTTGTACATATGAGATTTTTGTGTCATGAATATTTACTCCATATCCCCTTTTTTCTATTTCCTAAAATTTTAGATCTGATCATGTTAAATTATTTTCCTGAAAATTTGAAAGGGAATGTCTCCCTTATATAAGAAGGCATGTTTGCTTTGGAACCAGGTCACACTGACTAAAAAACTTTGAATATTTTTAACTTAAGATATATATATTTTTTTAAATATTTATAGAAAAAAAACTAAATAAAATTTTATTCCCAAAATTATTTTGACATCAGTTATGTTGAATTATTTCTTGAAAATTTGAAAATGGAAATTTCTTGCCTCATGATTAACTTTAAAAAAGTCCTGTTTGCTTTGGAACCTGCAACTCGGCTGAAGCATCCCTGATACCATTTGATTTTTGTTTATTCATTCTTCAAAGTCTTTCATAAATTGTTTAAGCTTTTCAACGCTTCATATTGTGGCTCAAGGGGTCATATTTTACAATATCTCAGTTGTCAATATTTCAATGTCTGCCAAATTTGTGTGGGAAATGAGGAGCATCATGATCCACACAAGTCTTGATATTTGGATACTCCTTTGAGTCACTTATACACTGTAAAACAGTCTATTTTGAAAAAGTATTTAGGAATACTATAAATAAATTTGGATCAACATTAAAGTTGGCCACAATGGCCACACTCATAAAGTACCTTTGGGTTATTAGATACATATCTGAATAACATAGGTACAAAAATGTAAAGGCCATGGTCATTAAATACATGTAGAACCCACAGACATTCCGACAAAACTACCACAATACACGTAGAACCCACAGACAGTCCGACAAAACACAATACATGTAGAACCCACAGACATTCCGACAAAACTACCACAATACATGTAGAACCCACAGACATTCCGACATGGTCAACAAATACATGTAGAACCCACAGACATTCCGACAAAACTACCACAACACATTTTCTCAAATTTTGACTTTATTTATCCTAAAATAAATACATTACAACAGATTCAGTCTGAAACATGATTTGAAGCTACAAGACCAATCAGGCTAGCAAGAATTGAAACCTAGTCTAAAGAAATTTTCACTCAAGAATAGTGGCTTATGTCAACAGTTAAACACAGCTGTCTAAGCTGAAGGGCAAGGCTTAATGGTTCTTTCCACTTCACCTGAAATATTGAGTTGTCAGTAATTTATGATATTTTTTTGAGAACCCTATATATAATCAATTGCGACAGGGTTAAACTTGCAGAAATTAAAACTCACATTTCTGATTTTGTCAGTTGTATTCCACCTAAAGTTGTAACAAGTCGCAATAACAAGTCTTGCATTATTGCCTAAAATTAGCAAATTGCAATAGTAAATGAAATGCACAATAATTCCAAAATTTACAGTAGTTGTTTTTTAATCATTGAATCATAACATACCTTTAACCCATGCTGATACTTAATTTTGCTTTTGTTTGTCTTTTTCAGTAAATCTATAAATAAATATGGCTTCACCTACACCTTCACAGAGTGATACAGTCACCACAGCTTCCACAACCTCAAACTCATCTGACAGCGAGATGGAGTCTGCCGGACCTAACACAAGATGTCCAATTTGTCACGAAACTTACACGATACCCAAAGTTCTGACCTGCTTCCATACATTCTGTCAACCTTGTCTGGAAAAAACACAGGAAGTGGCCGATAAGATCACATGTCCTGAATGTCACCAAGACACGTATCTGGGAGGTCAAGGTCTGACTGGACTGTTACCAGATTATGCTGTGAGTAATCTTTTAGAAACAAACGCATTAGATACCAGTGCCTTACACTGCACAGGATGTAAAAGTAAAGACACGAATGCCGTAGCTCGTTGTTTCGATTGTGCAAACTTTCTCTGTGCAAATTGTGTGATGGCTCATCAGTTTATGCATTGTTTTGAAGGCCACCGTGTTGCTAGTTTAAGTGAGCTACAAGGAAATAAAGATGACAAGGCAGAAAAATCAATCTATTGTCCAAGACATAAAACAGATGTCCTGAAATTCTTCTGTAAGACATGTCAGCAACCGATCTGTAAAGAGTGTACAGTGTTTGATCACGGTCGTGGGCATGATTGTCAGTTTATTATGGATATCGGAGAAAAACAGCTAGAGATGATGCAGCACATGGACAGTGATGCCAAGTTGAAAGTGAATGAATTACGAATGTCTGCTAAAGGAATTGAGCATTTGTCTAGTCGATTACAAGTTCAGTATCATAAAGCACAGAATGATATCAATGATACATACAATTTTTACCGAGCCATGTTAGAGGAGAGAAAGCAAGAGTCGCTAAAAGAGTTAGATCAAGCCTACAATACCAAGCAAGTGGCAATCAGTGGACTTGCTCAGAAAATTCAGGAGAATATTGATCGTTTGTATTTAGGTTGTGAATTCTTGGAGAAGATATTAAAGTATGCGAGTGTTACCGAGGCACTGCTGTTCAAAAATCTTGTTGAACAACGATTTCACAACATGTTTAATTACTGTCCAGATGTCAACAATCAGTCATACATTGACATTGAGTTTGTTTCAAATTTCCAGGCCATCACAGCTGGTGTACGTAACACCTTTGGATATATCAGAGAAGGAAATGACGAGATCACTGGTCAGAAACCACAACAACCAATCGCTAGACCTAATGGGCTCATATCCACATCACCTCCGCTTACAAATGGTCACAACATATTTGAAGCTCCACCACTTACAAAGGAGTTTGGATCTCAGAACAGCTTGGTATTTCCAGCCAATGATACTAACATGTATGAGAAATGGTCAAACGGTCTTGACATTTTCCAGAATGGAATTGATGTTTTCTCAACCAGTGCTGATCCTCTGTTCGATTTGACAACCAAACTGAATTTAAGTGGACTTTATCCACCGAAATCTCAGATCAAACGTCAAAAGATGATCTATCACTGTAAATTTGGAGAATTTGGTGTGATGGAAGGTCAGTTTACCGAGCCAAGTGGTGTTGCTGTCAATGCTCAGAATGACATCATTGTAGCAGACACAAACAACCACAGAATACAGATCTTTGACAAAGAAGGCCGTTTTAAATTTCAGTTTGGAGAATGTGGAAAAAGAGATGGACAATTGTTGTATCCAAACCGTGTATCAGTTGTGAAGTCGTCAGGCGACATCATTGTTACAGAACGTAGTCCTACACACCAGATACAGATCTATAATCAATATGGACAGTTTGTACGTAAGTTTGGAGCTAACATTTTACAACATCCCAGAGGTGTTACTGTTGATAACAAGGGCAGAATCATCATCGTGGAATGTAAAGTCATGAGAGTAATTATTTTCGACCAGTTCGGAAATGTCATCCATAAGTTCGGATGTTCCAAGCATCTAGAGTTTCCAAATGGTGTCGTTGTTAATGACAAGGAGGAAATCTTTATCAGTGACAACCGTGCTCACTGCGTCAAAGTTTTTAACTATCAAGGAGCTTATCTTCGTCAAGTTGGTGGAGAGGGTGTGACAAATTACCCAATAGGCGTGGGAATCAACAGTGCAGGAGAAATTCTTGTTGCTGACAACCACAACAACTTCAATCTTACAATTTTCACACAAGATGGACAGATAATCAATGCTTTGGAGAGTAAAGTGAAACATGCCCAATGCTTTGATGTTTCCTTGATGGATGATGGTTCTGTGGTCCTGGCAAGTAAAGACTACCGGTTATACATCTACAGGTACGCCCAGATCCCCGGACTTGGTATTTAGTTGACTGATAGAAATCATTGGTAAAGAACAGGTCATGGACTTGAAAATTATCGTTAGAAGACCACCTATGAACAGTGATTGTTTATAAGAGTGTTACATAAAAGTTGAAAGAGAAAGTCAGATCGAATGCTTTTTTAAGATCTGGTATAAATGAAATCAGGAGATGCATTATTGTTACCATAGCAACTATATAAGCAAAAGTAACAATGTAACTTATTATTACTCGCCAATTATAAACTAGTCTTAATCATTCAAAATTTTTTGTCCAAGTTAAAAGATGATTGCCATATTAGTGTTGAGCAAGTCACATATGTTTTAAAGCATATCAAATGCATGATGATTTTGTACAAATTTGCCAAAGTGGCTGTTTTTTTTTGTATTGCATGTGTTTTTTACTGTTAACGATGATCAGTATTGGGTTAAAGCCTCAATGATCAAACTGTTTGTCATAAAAATTAAAACCATATTATTTTATAGGCGACAGATTGTGACTAAGTCATTCTCATGTCGATTGGAAATTGACTTGAGTCAATTTATTGTGATAGCCTGTTTTTGTTGTGGCATTTGTCAAATTTAATTTTGCTGGCTTTTTGTAAGTTTAACAAATCAGATTATTGCATGGTGTTGATATTTTGTGTTATTATTTTTGGTTAATATAGTTATTATTTTTCCTTAGTTAATTGTTGATAAGATATTACAGGTTTATATAGATATTTATGTTCGTAGATTATTTACATGTTCTTTCAAAGTAGGAGTTACTTCCCCTTTGAAACTACCTCATACTGATCAAACAATATTCTGCAATACATACACATTTTCTTGGTTAACAAAGGCAAAAAAATCAGAAGAAATTTGACATTAAATTAATATTCAAATAAAACAGATAAGTAATTTAGAAAATTCAACATTCATCTCAATATGTTGGATGATAATGGAAGAATTTTCACTTCGTAGGATCTGAAAGTCAGAAATTGTTAATATACAGTGTTCTTTATTTACTTCATGTTTAAGTTTTTGATTGAGTTGTAAGTTGGACTGCCACAATTTATTTTATTGTGAATGTTATTTGACATTTTTAAAAGCTTTAAACTTGAAATTTTGTGCAATGACCTTTTTCATACCATGTTCATAGTTAACCTTGAACAGGCGTTACATCTGATTTTGTGAAACAATATTTTTTCTTTACCAGAAAAGTTAATATGTACGGTCAAAAGGGTTCTATGATAACTTTGAAGGCATAATCCCTGAAGATGAAGATTTATCAAGACAAAAGAGATTTGAGCAGTATTGGTTTTCTGACAGGCATTAATTTGTATATTCGTTTTAGTCTTTTTTGTACCAATTTTGATAATTTTCTAAGAAAGTTTCAGCTAATTTTTATGTGTAAGATAACTATAATGAAGATTTGTATAAATTCGTGTTTTTACTTGCTTGATACAGCAGGGAAAACCATGGATGCCATATATATATATTCAGTTGTTGTCATTAAAAAAAAAAAAAAAAAAAAAATAATAAAAAAATGTAAGCTTTGTGCTATGTGTCAGATTTTGACCATGTTACATCAATGGGATTTAATTCTGGTCCGGAGCAAAAAAAATATTTGTAACATGTTCAAAACTGAAACATGGGAATTTTCCTTAAAAAATGGCTTTGAATAAAATATAAGGAAAATGTCAGGGGAGATTACTTGAATTTAAACTGGGAACTTTTGGTAAATGGGAGATAACTGAAGGAAAATTCCCATGTTCTGTTGTTGCTCATATTAAATTGTGTTCAGGGTGCAAAATATTTTTCTACAAATATGCTGTTATTGTTGACTTGGGGGTTGTGTTGAACCTAGTTACTATATACCATGGTGTCTTCCATATATATCATCATATCTCCAATCACTAAGTTGTAGATATGAAGATATATTAATGTAGAATTGTGCTGACAAGTGGAAACTTGACAGAACAATGAACACACCAGAATTAAAGTACAGGCCTTAATTTTTACAACGGAATTTTTTTGTCAAAAGTGGATACATTCTGCTGTTGTTATTTTCTTCGTTATAATGGTTAAATTGTATAATAGACCTGTTTAGATTGTGCTATTTTGACAAGTTGTCTGGTTTCCTGTTCTTTGACAGGACCAGTCTAAGTTGTTTATTATTTTTGTTATTGAACCAGTGACAACTGAGCATTTTTGCAAAACTCCTGGTGCTCAAAGCATCCATCATCCCATTTTAATTTGTTATTTCATTCTTTGTGAATGAATTCATTTTATTCTATTTTCTTGTTGTAATGAACGAATAAGTTGACAAAAAAATTATTCAAATAAAATAAAAAAATATCAAATCAGCATTTCATCCATTATACTGAAAGAAAATGTTAAGGCTTAAAAAAAAAGAAATTAAGGGGGTAAAGGTTGGTCTCAGATGCCTTTTGTTTGAATTTAACAGGAAAATTCAAAATATAGACAAATTATGATACTCCAGCAGATAATGAACAGGTTCTTTAGTTTCTCCAAAATTAATTCCTTTTTAGTAGTCAATGATTAAATTAAGTCTGGTGTTGGCATCAGTCAGCTGTCAAAGTTAAGAGTACAAATCTTCAACGATTTTAAATTCTAAGGAATATTGCCTTGCAAAAATCTGCAGAGAAAACAATATAAAGATCAAGTAAATTATGGCTGTTCAAAGCCTCCTTTGCACTGTACTGTACAGTAATATTTACTAGTCCCTGCAAGTCCTAAAATCTGAAATATCATGTTAACTTTTTTAATTGGATGAATCTTTTCTTCGATAAAATTGTGCAATGAAATAAATCATTTTTCCAAAAACAAATTTAGACATTGACATTCCCACGTAGGTCATCATTAGGCGCTCATCAAATCGACCAATAAAGTGAGGTTAGGCTCACAAGAGATTTATATGAATTAATTGCCTCAATTTTTATTTTTGTTGTTATAATTTATTTTGCCCGTTGTTATCAAATGCTTTATTTATCATTGTAAGTAACTAGTTAGTTGTTAATATATGATGAATTCCATGTACTCTTTCTATGAGAAAAGATGTCTCAGAGTTATTTAAGTAATCTTTATCTGGTACCCTGCTATAGTAATAATACAGGGATACAGTTACTTCCTGGATGTGGCAACATTAATACCCAATGGGAAAAAGGACAATTTGTAATGGGAACCAGAAATGTTTTATTAATGTATACTTGGATTCTCTCAGTGAATTTGTATTTGACCTTTTATATGCAGGGAAAAAATAAGAGATACTTGTGGAGAAGTTTCATCTTTCCACATGAAGTGGGAATTTGATAATTTAACAGTGTTGGGACTCAAAAATAAAATTTCAAGATTGATTTAATTTTATGACAGGAAATTTTTACAAGTATCTCTGGAATAATTCAGTTTCAGATTTTGAGCTAGTCATGAAATGGGAAATGCCTCCTGTAAAGAGAACATGACTTGATCGTCCAAGTTACACATGTACAATAGATATGTGCCATTATATATGTTTGGTTTGTTGAATTTTGTTTATTTATTATTTTGGAGTGTTGGTGAAAGGTCCACTTTCTTGTCTTCATGTCATTGCTGTTGTTATACATTATTGTAGTATAGACCATTGTATATATGTTATCTTAGTTGTCCCATTGATAGTCTCCCCTGTATAGTTTTTCAATTATTTGAATTTGTATATTCAGAGTAATTTTTTTTTCTGTTGGGTTTTTAATTTTTGAGGGAAATGGGTTTGTTGAAAGACCATAATCCTTGAAATTTGAATTATTTAAACTTGAATACTGACCAGT
Source organism: Geukensia demissa (assembly GCA_034783895.1). NCBI lineage: Eukaryota > Metazoa > Mollusca > Bivalvia > Mytilida > Mytilidae > Geukensia > Geukensia demissa. Next base: position 3,254,362 of record JARWCS010000006.1, on the reverse strand, counting down.
CTAAATAAGAATTTAAATTAGAATTGAAAGCATTGATTAATACCTTATAAAAACTGTTGATCAGAACTTCATTGCTTTGATAAGATACAGGTGACTTAATGGGATAAATAGGGTAAAGTTTGTCTGTGATTGTGGAATAATGACCAGTATCGTTTTATTTTGTTATAACAAAAAATGAAATAATATATGCCTTTAAGAAAAGCAATATTTGTGGAATTTTATTTTCGTTAGTCCCATATTAATACCCTTGGAGTGGAAATATTTGAGAAGGTACCCATTCCTAAAAATGTATTTTTTTGTGTTATGTAAAATCCACATCAAGTTTATGTAAATTGTTGGAGAGTTTTGACTAACAGGGCTGAGATAAGTAAGGTTGCTAACAGCCGAGGTCTGAACATCGCTGTAAAGTTGTTAAAAAAAACAATTAGTAAAGAGTATTTCAGCCCAGTTTTACATGTTGTAAAAGCTTGTTGATAATTCAAATTGGTGCATACTCGAGTTGAGTGTTAAATGTTTGATAAAAAAAGATAAAATATGACAAAAAATTGTTATTAAAACGATTTGTTAGTATTTTTTAGCAGTCCGAAGATTGTTTTCATTTGGAGTTTGAGTTTTTGCTTGGTACAATTCTCATCGTGTGGGATATGCTTGATGTCACACTTTTTTTAACATATATTTGATCTGCTTCAATCATTTTTTTATTGCTGTTAACATAAGGGGCCTTCTTTGTTAAATCTTTTTTCAGACATTTTTCCATACTTGCCAAAACATTAAGCATCAGAATTGGAAAAATAAGATTTTTGTATGAGAAGAATGTCGAACATTTTATATACTTATATATTTAGGTAGATCGTGTGTCAGTGCTATTGTTGATGTTTATATGTTATTTGTGTTGTTTGCCTCATTCCAATACAAATCAGTTGCTAGGTAACATTTTATAGTACTACACTTGAAACATTTTCTAACTAGTTACATTTTTGAGAACTAACTTCAGATAGAACAGCATAGTGTAATAACATGGAATTGTAGTCTTGTTTACAAAATTTTTTCTATTACAAAATTTGATAAATGAGTAAATGATCTTTATGGATTTTGTAAAACATTTTTAGACATTATTTTTGAAAGTTAATTTTATAGGTCATGTAAGTTTACAATTTTTATTAATATTAAAAGCCACATTTTAATTTCTTCTGAAAAAAATCAATCTTCAGAGTTTTTGTATATTTTGACCAAAATGTGGCTTAAAAAGGCAAATGTCAAAAGAAATATTGGGTTTCTAAAGATCTAAAAAAAAAATCAATCTTTTTTTTTTCACTTTTTCCTTTGTTTGGCATCACTGTTGTGTCAAATTTTAGAAAAACTTGCATGAAAATAAGAAGATATTTGTGTAGCTTAAAAGGTCTATGGTAGAAGAACCATATTCTCACCAAGTTAGTTTTTGTAGCAGTAATTTGTTAATTCTTAATATGTTTAAAGCAATTGTTAAAAAACAGACAGTTATTGTTAGAAAGAAAATGGCAGAACTAGATTATCTAGTAAGGTTGTAACTGTTAGAAAGTCATATAACGAAATCAAGAAGAAGTTTACAAAACTTTGACAATTCGTTATTATTTTATGGTTTAATTTGAAATGGCATAGAAAGTTTCCTGGTACAGTTATATGTTGTATCAGAAACTTATGAATTCTGGAATTTTTTTAAGGAATCTCTTTTTAAAACATTTCAACATTAAGATTTTCATAACATAGGCAATGCTTCATATGTTAGTGTTTTATTGAATTAGATAACTCTTACAATGTTTTTCCCTTTTAGGGTTCACTCAGTGTTAAAAAAAACAAAACAAGAAATCCATCAATAAAAGTTGCAAAATAATAAGTCATTTCTGCTGAAAAACAAATGCTCTTTACAAGGCTAACATCTATATAAAAACTTTGATGTTGGGAGACATGTCATCTTGCGAAGGTTAAGGAAGATTAATTTCCTAACTTAAAAAAAAAATTTTTTAACACATTTGAAAAAAAATCTGGTTTTCGAAAGTTTGTTTAAATGTCTCTGCTTTTTTGCTTGTTAGGGCATACCCATATATATATTATTTTTTTTTTTTGTAATGAGTAAAATTTATAGGAACATTGCCTTTGTTATGAGGTCGGCTGTACTATTATTGTTTTTGTTACTTTGTATACTTTGTATTACCCACCATGTATTAATGCTAGTATAATTTTTATCTTGATCAACTTCTGTTGAGACAATACTCAAATTGTTGATTTCATCTTACTAACTGGTTCTTGTTTTAACTGTTGTCTTCTGTTTTTGAAAATCTTCCATAATACCAAACTTGTATTTGACAATATGGGATTTGGAAAAGCCATTTTAACTGCAGCAAAGGCTTCAGATATCCACAGGCATGGAAATATATAAAATCTTATATATTTAACTTTATTGAAAACAGATGTATGTGTTAAAATTTACAAGTCCTTGGCAAGCTCTTGGCTTAGTTATTATTTGTCAAATGATTGGAAAGTGTTCATCCATCAGATAAGATAAAGTGTTGATTATCCTTATCACATAAAGTGTTGATTATTATTTAATATCAGATAAGTGTTGATTTTAGTCAAATAGAAGACAACATTAAAATGACATCCTACAATCATCAAATAACATTTATATCATAACATCATCCTGTTGTTTAATGCAATGTTAAGTTTGGTATCCAGGTTTTTGATTATTTTTTTGTTACTTAGCATTTAGATTTTTGGTGTGTGTTATGTTGTGTTATAAATATATAAAAAAAAAAAATACCTAAAAGTCTTTATTGAATGACTGTTGACGCTGAAAATCCCACCATTCGTTGTCATAAATTGATCAAAACACTCTCTTGTAAATCTGACAAATTACATTTATCATTGAAATAGGAAGTGCTTACCCTTCTGGAGCACTCGATAAGCATCATCTTTACTTGATACAGATCTGTTAAGATATACGTCTACTTTCAGTCATAATAAACATTAAGGGTTACTGTCATTTTATTAAAAGTTTAATATTACCTGAAAGCAGTCCCACAAACCTCAACCTGTGGCTAGAAATAACATCACCGAAAATCTGTGCATTAATTTTGTTGTTAAGGATGTAACCTGGTTACCATGGTAATTTGTGCAGAGAAATAGATTTGTTTGAACCTGCATAAGTAGAGGTAAATTTGAATTAAAAAAAGTAAAAAGGGACTATTTGATTAAATAAGTAGTAAATATGGGCATTTGATTTAGGATAATTTTGGGGTAAGACCTTGTAAGCGAGTTCAGACAGGTCATCTCTGTATTTTAACTGGTCACATTTTATCCCTGTATTTTGGACTCAGGAGCTTAGCTGTGGAAACATTTTAATTTTTGCTTTGATTAGCTCAACCCATAGTGATAACCCCTCACCCTTGTTAAGTTTTATTTAATTTATTATTTACATGTTAATTTATTTATTTATTTAGTTTTATATAAACCCTGCCTAAAGTTTCAGTTTTATTCCTTAACAATGAAATTTTTGGTATGAAATGATTTTTGGTCTTAAAAATTTAATTTTATTGTAAGTTTTTTTTGTGTTGACTGTATTATTCAGTTGGTCAGGATTTAGTCTTAAATGTCTTCATAAATGTATAAAACTTAAATTGGTTTTGTCCAGTTGAAACAGTTAAATGTCTTAGAACTTGAGAAGGGAGTTTAATGAAGGATTATAATACTGTATCCTGACTGACTGTTTGTGTATATGGACCTTGACAGAGAGAGATGAAGTTCCCTATGTATAGTCTTCAGTAGTTGTACTGTACTCCACTGTCAACTATTGGTTCTGTTTTGGACATGATTCCATATTATACTTTAATGACTGTTAGGATCTTATATTGCCCCTGTTCTATTGACTGTCAAAATGTAAACATGTGCTTTCCTATGTCCAAAAAAAGACTTGTTAAAATGTACACTTTAGATGTTCATCTTTGACTTATCAATAAATAGGGGTCAGTATAAGATTTGATTGTGTTTGATGGTCATCTTTATTTGGTAGTAAGATTGCTACTTTGGCCAGTATTGTAACCAAAATAAAAACATTAATCTTAGGTTGGTTAGGAATTTTAAAATCTTTATTTTGCCGTCCATCAATGTTTTTTTATGCCCTAATCATAGATGCAAGAAATAGTTGTGGATTTTTTTCAATCTATGCAACAGTTGTTTTCAGTTACCATAGCAACGGTTGTTAAAATTTACCAACAATTGTTGAATCTACTTATGTTAATTGTTTACCATCATCAACCAGAATCATGTCTTAGTTTAGTATTACTTATACAGCTTTGTAAAGCTGGCTTCATATGGCGACAATGATGATGTACAGATAATCACATTCCAGTGTCATACTAAAGGTGCTGCCATCTACTTTGTTTTGTCGTTATGTTGGCATTTGAATTTCAATACTATTTTCATGTACTTCTCCTGTGTTCAAATTGCAAACTTAAACAGCCAGAAATTGACCCACAAAAAAGCATTCAGTTTGCTGCATTTGTTTGTCAATAATTCACCAACTTTACCACATGAAAGTAGTGATGGACTTCAAATTCAACATCCATAGATAGATTTTCATAAAATTGTTAAAAACATTTTGAAACTTTTATATTGATATAAATCAAAGTTAGAATAGAAATTTTAAGTGTTGTGTATTGTTCATTATTGTGTAATCAATATTCTCTCACAGCCCTAACCTATTGTTGTCAGTTGTAAAAGAGTTGTCTCTCTTTTCCAGGTCAAATTTCTCTTCTCTACAATAGAGTAATTTTTCATTACCATGAACTTTTATTTATGCCATCATTTTGCTAATATGTTAAGTTTTAAAGAAAAACATAATTTGATGATATCCCGAAGATTTGATTGGATAAAAGAAGGGGAATACAAATTCATCCAATAAGGTCCCAAATATGCATTATGTCAACCCTTCCCAGGATGCAATAGTATAGCTTTGTCAGGTGTGTTAACATTGATCTCTTTTTATATTACTTTGACAACAAAATGTACAATTTTTATCATCACACGTTTTGTTATGAGTGTAAAACAGAATGGTATTCAATAAAGTATTTTGTTTGCTTCACATGATAGTTCGAGTCTAATTAGATCTTCCAATGCAGATGCCTAACTTTATGTTGAAACTGTACCTTTATATGGTCTTTTGTGAAAAATGGAAAGAACAAATGTTTGAGATACAGATATTAGCATGATTTTACAGAAATTCGGGTTACTGGGTATTAGAAGTAAATTTGAGTATTTTGATTAGAAGTCAAGGTCAGGTGGAAAGTAGTCAAGATACCTTTACTATTAAGTACAGTGTACAATACCCATTTGAGAGATCAAAAGTGCATAGTTCAATTCGACACAAAGCAAAAGACAAAACGAAAACAAAAGGAACAAAGGCTTGGAATCCATAAATTCCTTTACAAAACAAGATTGGGATTAATTGTTCTAGTAGGTTAAGCATCCCCTGCCTTTGGGCAGAACACCAGTCATAGAATCCTTAAACTCTAATCTGGGTAATAGTCAATCTTGAAAGAGGTCAACTTATTGTTGTATTACTGGTAACAGGTCCATAACTAGTTGAGATACACTGATACCATATGAATCGACCAATTCATGATGGCGTCCAAAGAATTTTAGGAGGTACAATTTCAACCTTGATTGGATTTATCCTTGTTGAAGTAATTTATGTGACAACAGCAATGCTTTCTTCAGAAAAGCCTGATACTTAGAACAGGCACGTTTTAAATATTCTTTAAAAATGAAGCTTTGACTACTGGTATGTGGATAGGTCAATATTTGCTTTGATGGACTTACAGATTTGTGGACATATCAAATTTCCTCGTTTCTTTTCATATTTTCTGAAAAGGATCAAGATTATTTCCGGAGCACCTGTTTTCATTCATTTCATATTGTTGAGTGTAATGTACTGTTGTTTTCTGTTAAATCTTGTCAGCTTTTCTCATTACTTGACGTCCGTCTGTCAAAATTTTACATTTCGAAATCCTAAAGAAGTTTTTAATGGATTGCAACCAAATATGGCATAAATGTTTCTTATAAGGTGCTGACCAAGCATTACTTTGCAGATCAGTCATTCAACATGGCTGCTAGCAGGGAACTTATGGTAGTTTTAGAACCCTACAGGAAATTCATACAATACCGGTAATCTAGAGAAGACTGAATGAATTAAAACCAAAATTGGCATGAATAATCCTTACAAGGCGATGAAAAGATTTGTTTCTTTGTTGCTAGTCTGTTATCCAACATATAGAAAAAGATGTATCGTTGTCTGAGAGTTATCCAAAATCTATCAATTACAAACCTCACCAGTCAATAATGGACACTTATCCACATCCTAAGTCAAGCTGCCTTAAAAATTATATGATATCAGCCAAATAGTTTAAAATGAAAAACCAAGTATGAAACAAAAACGACATCAACTGACCTACAGGTTCCTGGCTTGGGACAGGTTAATAAAGTATGTGGCAGGGTTAAATAAGATTTTGAGAACTGAACCCTAACCTGGAGTAGTATGTGAGAACTGAACCCTAACCTGGAGTAGTGTGTGAGAACATGACAAATCATAAGATTTCACTTTTGTTGAAGTTGATGCATAGTATGCAGACAATTACAAATAAAACAAGATGAACAAAACTTCGAAAAAGTACTTGCTGTTTCTTACAGCTTGTTTAAAATCCAAACACAATGGATAACATACTGTTTCCTTCTTAGCTAAGACATCAATCAAAACATGTCCAGCTAGATTTAGTGTATAGACAAATATTAACCAGGTTATGTGGAAATGCCAAACAATAAGAAAAGTATCAACAGCATGAAGGAAAAATGTAACATGACTTATTTTAGTTGTGAAGTGAATTATTAAGCAGAGAGGTGTGCAAAAGGTCTTGGGTTCGTTCCCTGACCAGGTCAAACCAAAGATATTAAAATTTGTATTTGCTGCTACTCTGCTAAGGACACTGCCTGTAGGAGTAAGAACAAAGACTGGGCAACCAAGAGTCGCAATAATGTGTCTGGGTACAGTGACATGTCTTCCTGCTGTTGCTTTCGTGAACTAGCAAGTTTAAAATCCAGCTTAGTGCGTCAGTCTAGTACAAAGCAGGGTTCATTCATCCTCCATCATTAATAGCCCTCGGCCTGAATATGCATAAAATACTTGTCGCTGGATGTTAAACAACACTCAGTCTATTAACCAGAGTCAATGTTGGTTCTAAAGAACACAATATTCAAAGATCTTAAAATAATTATAGAAAGGATCAAAGTGGGCAAAAATTGCAATATCACATGATATTGAAAATCATTATTTTTCATCATAGTTTGAAACAGGGGCCTGAAGTTAGTGGGGTATATATGCAGACACAGGAAAAATCTATATCTTCAGGCCCCTGTGATTTTGATATATTTTTTTTATTTGATTTGAGAGCTTTCAGGAGTCTTATCTCTTACTGTTTTCAAGATAAAAGAGTACAAATTTAAACATAAGTTTTGTATGATATAGGATTTTTTTATTTCTCATCTGATTTGATGGGGATTAAAAAAAAAAATCATTACAATGTACTTATAAACAATGCAACAAAAGTAACATAGTTTTGAGGATAATGGGGGTCACTTTACTGTGTCCAACACATTATTGTGCCCACATTGACCCAAATGTTCATTTGTTGATCTTTCACATATCAATGTGCTGTGGTTGTTTCATGCTTTGAGAAGCACCTAAGTTATGAATACGGGCAGGTTTAACCAAACTTTCAAATTATATCTTTATATTTATTATAGAATTTTTAATATGGTTTAACTAATTTATGGTAATAAAATCCTTGACTTAATAATTGTTGGAAGTACAAAGATTAGGGTAATTAAAATTTAAACTGTCATTTAAATCTAAAAATCCCTAAATAAAGGCAAAACAAACAAGTTGAGAAAAATATACACCGTATGAAGAAGCCAAAGGGACGTCCCTGTCAAGGAAAGGAAAATTTACAATAGGGAAGAGAATTCCTTTCTCTTGTCATATGACTAAGTGTTTATTTTACCTAGTGAAACCATAAATAGCTTCATTCAAAGTAAGTTTTGTAGGATAAATTGTAGTGACGTCATTGGAAAAGTCAAGGTTATTTACTGGCAACTGAAAATCAGACGAGTGTATTCAGGATCAATGGAGCCTCTGGTTTGCTTTGGTCTGTCTGTCCTGGTATGATGATTTCTGTCTGCCCTTTAGGTATTTTATAATCCTTTCACCATGGGTATAACACTAACTTGGGATTGGGTCTTCCTCGGAAGATGTGTCCCTTGCCACAAATTTGATTTGTGGGGCTATGATAGAAAGCCAACTCATTTATGATTGAAAAGGAGATAGTGCAATACCAGACTTGTTACAGAAGATTATGCGAAAGTTTGGTTGAATTCTGTTGAGGGGTTAGGTAGACGTAGCGGATTAGGTATGGTTACACCCCCCCCCCATTGGTCAGGGTACTTACATCTAGGTTAAATGGCCCCAAACAATTTGAATATTGATTTGGAAAGAAAATAAAATAATTAAAATAATTAGTGCAATAGTAGACCTGATAATGAAGGTTATATTTAAGTTTGGTTGAATTATATTTAGTGGTGGATAAGAAATGGTTATCCCCCTTGTTCAGCATACCCAAATGCCTGCCAAATTTAAATATTGATTAAGGAAGAAAATAAAACAGAAAGTGCAATACTAGATTACATGTAAGTTTGGTTGATATCTGTCAAGTGGTTAAGGAGGAGTATCAGATTAGGTTAACCACTATTTTGCAGCATACTGACACAAATCTAAGTGAATAAATAGCAGTCAAAATTTAAATATTTGAAAATAAAATAAAATAGATAGCACAACACTAGGCAGAAGATTATGTGTAAGTTTGGTTGAATTATGTTGAGTGGTTAAGAGAAAGCAGTAGATTTGAGAATTGTGATGACATATGACAAAAGACGAAGTAGTGATCCCTTTTTGTCACAGGCGACACAAAAATATTAGTTTCACTTTTGATCCACAAGATACTTAACTGTCTCATTGAAGGTTTCCAGGGTATGCAGCACTAGATACTGGCATGATATTGTGTGTTACACCTATGTGCAGTGTAATGAGATACAGACTCATTGATAAGTGTTTAGTAGAATGATACACTAACTCATCAGTGGAGTAGTAATTTCTCATCAATGTTATAATAATGAGTAGCTGCATGAGATAACTTGTTTGGATATTAAGTGGTGCAGCATGAGATAACGACTTGTTTGGATATTAAGTGTTGCAGGATGAGATAACGACTTGTTTGGATATTAAGTGTTGCAGGATGAGATAATGACTTGTTTGGATATTAAGTGTTGCAGCATGAGATAACGACTTGTTTGGATATTAAGTGTTGCAGGATGAGATAACGACTTGTTTCAATATTAAGTGTTGCAGGACTAGATAATGACTTTTTCGGATATTAAGTGTTGCAGCAGCATGAGATAACAACTTATTTCAATATTAAGTGTTGCAGCATGAGATAATGACTTGTTTGAATATTAAGTGTTGCAGCATGAGATACCAGCTCATTAGTTATCAATATAAGAAATGTGTGATCTGAAGTAAAGTCAAAAGATGAGCGACCACATCTCAACAATATAGAACTAGAGGCTCTTGAGAGCCTGTGATCGCTCACCTGGATAAAAGTGGCTATTATTTGCTAAAATGTATTTGATCAT
>JARWCS010000006.1:3224767-3239306 GCA_034783895.1 Geukensia demissa | reverse complement strand
TGTTTTTAATTTTTAGATGTTTTCCAAAACCTACGAGGGCAGTTGACGTTAAACATAGAATATATTTACTGCAGCCTAAGCAATGGATATTTAAACATGCTAAAAGAAGGTAAACTTTTCATAGTTTCTTTTTCTTACCAACAATTTCCTAAGACTCCCTGAGATATATCCTCTGGCATGGGGGTTCTGTAGATCTTCCATGCAATGCTTCCCTCCCCTGGGGCAGCTGCAATGTCCTTCGGTCGACACCAGATGATGGGGGTGTTAGTGAATGGTTGACTTTCATCACAGTACAAAGATGACTCGGCTGGAGGAAAAGAGTCATCTACGAACTGATTGTTATTCTGAAATTATTGAAATCAGAGTTTGGAGGAAAAGAGTCATCTACGAACTGATCGTTATTCTGAAATTATTGAAATCAGAGTTGAATTTTATGATACTGTAATTTCATGGAATATTAGCAATATTTTTATTATTCCAAATATTGCAACTGAGTCAGTCAGTCAGAATTGTAATGACAATTAGCAATAACATATATGATAAGCATATTTGTATGCAAGTTTTCTTGAAATCATGGAAATTGCATAAATTATTTTGTTATTGTGATTTTGAAACTGCTGTGGAATTACATAATAATTAAAGAATTAAATGATTGAAATTTGTAAGATTCCCATGATACACCAAGCTGTAAAAGGCCGTAAAAATCAAATGTGATGATATTCAAATATTGAATGGAAGCATGCACTCTTTTAGATTTTGTGCTTCACTGGCATGATTGTGTTATGAAAAATCAAATTTCAAGTCATGTGATTGTGTTATGCCAATTAAAAAGTTCATATTCAATGCAGCATTTACCAATGTAATTTGTATATAAAAATATAATTTGAAAAAATATCAGTGAAGTCAGACGTGTCTGAAATTAATGTGTACTTTGACCAAATGCACATTTTAGTATTAAGCCTTGAAAACACTTTGATACTAAATGTGCTACAGTCTACATTTTTATTTGCCAGTGAAGGTACAAAGATATCACATATTTTTAATAATTATTTAAAACTTCATTGGTCACCGATACATGTATCAGATCATGTTTTTAGATAGAAATGTTTGATAAGACATATATATATATATCAGATAATTTCATCTTTTTTGACATCAAAATATTTCAATTAAACATATTTTAAAACGCATAGTACACTTGTACACCTGTATCTATACCTATCAATTACAGTCAACACCATGTATACATTTTCTTTGGTCTGACTTCTAAGGCTAATTGAGATGACAACACATGTTATTATTATGTCACAGGCTAATTGTACCATGTCCTTGGGAAAATAATGATGTAAACATGCATTAATTAAATTAACAAGTTCTGTACAAAGATGTACCTGCAAAATTTTACATGTAATAACAGGATAAAAAAAGTCTTTAAAAATACTGAACTCGTGTCTTTGATTTCCCCTTAAAAAATATTTTTTTTCATTTACGCAAAATACAGGTAAGATAAAAATTAATATAATCAAAAAGAATTCTAACTATTACTAGATTGAAAATTATCCATTTTTTGTATAAATGAAATGAGCTTCACCATGCCCGAGTTGTATGCTCTTACATGTACTTGAATGTGTGTCGGAAAAGACATATATAAGATGCAATTTACATCATTCTAGCACTGTAATTTGTAAAATTCCTTGACTTTTTTCTTTTCATTTGGTGTTTAAACCTTCACTAATTAACTATATAATTTGGTCCATAAATCAAAAAGTCTGACTGATTTTCCTATTTTGGCCCCTAGTGTGTCTGATGAAGGTAAATCTAGAAAAACATTTTACATGTACGCGCTGTTAAATTTGCCTTTTGCAATATTTGTTATAAAATTAAGATATGTCAAGTATGTAAGATGTGGATTTTGTCTTTCTGGCATGAATTTTATAAAAATAAAGGTTTTCAAATGACTGGGGGTTTAACGCTGCTTTCAACAATATTTCAGTCATATCATGGCAGTCAGTTTTACTAAAGGAGTAAGCCAGAGTACCTGGAGAGTATTAACAAACCTTACCACATGCGATGTGATTCAAATTTCTCTATATGGTATAAAGATACAGACAAACTTGCAGTTTATACGTGTACGTGATAAGCTACAGTAATCTGTACTGGGGACTACCAAGCAAGACCACCAGGTCACCTGGGCCCTTCAATAATATAATTGTAGTAAAATGTTATTTCCGTTTGAGTACATCAAGCATAAATATTATCCTTTGGTTTCCACACCTGGTTCAGAATTGTGTAAACATGGTAAACCGCAAAAATAACGATTTGTTGATTTATCCACTTATGTAAGACAAGTAAGAGTGAGCAATGACATTTCAATGACCTCAAGATACATGTACTATAACATATACACCTCCTACACACTTAAGTATACACCTACAATTATGTATATTTATTTTCTGTATTTGGCAAGTGAAAAATTCCTAATATTTTAAATTCATTATTAATTCCCCTATCCATCAAACAGTAATTTGTAATTCATACGTCTCTAAATTACAGTTTGTATACGTCACCTTTAAAATGTTACAAAATTCTTCACTTTGAATTTAAATGTCTTTTGTTTTTTATCCCTAGGCTTAAATATCTGTGGTTTTTCTGATGGTTGTGTCAATGTGACGATACATAACATTTCCCTAACAGTTAAAATCTCTCAAGGTTTGAAAACATTAAATCAAGTGATTACAAAATATACTAGTATTATTTAAGTTCCAACAAAGCACATTTGTTAAAAAATTTCTGAACTGTGACCTAAACATGACAAGAAGATGAAAGAAGGGGCCTTGATGTGTCAACCTCGTCAGGACAACACCTTGTTCATACACAATAATAGCTAAAAGGAAGAAGGACCCATCATTCTTTTTATATGATCATACTGTATGAAATTGGAAAACATGTTAACAGCAATATATGAGGACATTTTTCCAGGAAAATCTTACACCAGACATAAATATTTCTTCCTTTCTACATTATTGACCGTGTGAACAATTTGATTTTGATCTTTAGTTTTAAAATAAATTTTCATTATCTCTTGTGTCTGATCTTCAACATGTTCAAGTCTGTGAAAAGTAGAAATTTCGACAATTGGTCAATTGCTATAGGTAATTAATGCGAATGGTGTTGTTGATAGACAAATAACAGACATTTTTAATTTTTCAAGTAAATTCATCATCTGTATCACTGACATATTTTGTCTTGTCCGGCTCGCTTTCATGGCTTTGTTGCTGACAAATATTTCACTCAAAACATTCAAAATTTCCATTGTTTTGTATCTATTACACACAGTGGAGAATGTGTACATGTACAACGTATAACATGACTCATAAAAGATACCCCTGCTACCCTATGAATTATCTGCTCCTGGAATGAGCCAAGAATAATTCACTTGCTATATGCATATCCACACATGTTTATATAAAGTTTCACTGAAATCCATAGAATGGTTTTAGAAAAGATGGACTTACCATGTATGTAGACTGACGGACAGATGGGCAGACAGGGTGATTCCTATAATATACCCCCAAACTCTGTTTGCAGGGGTATACATGCTATAAATATCATTTAAGATCTGCTAGCCTACTTGTCATGATTGTGCATCAAAATCATTGATTTTTTTTAAATACATCTTGTGGAGATTTTTGGTATATCAACTTCTAATAATTCATTTATTTTTGGGGCAGGGGCTTTAACATCCTGCTTTACCATCATGCATGTTTACAATAATGAATATAGATCTGAATCCATTGTTGGAGGGTGACAGAAAACTCTAATAATCTTGTTGAAATTTTTGGATATGAGCCAAATCAGCTTTTTTATGGGGCATTCTTTCGGCTTGCTTTAGGATATTGGTCTTGATGAAAGCCAAACCGTATCCTCTAGACTACATGTATTTGTTATTAGGATTGTGGTGGTTGGGTATCTCATCGACATTCACTTTTATATTAACATGTTTCAGATGAAGTAATCGACATTCACTTTTATATTTACATGTTTCAGATGAAGTAATCGACATTCACTTTTATATTTACATGTTTCAGATGAAGTAATCGACATTCAGTTTTATATTTACATATTTCAGATGAAGTAATCGACATTCACTTTTATACTTACATGTTTCAGATGAAGTAGACAGGATGATATATTTTTAACACATTGTACATGTGCAAGTAAACTATCCACTCTAGTAACTATCTACAAGATCTATACCATTTATTAAGAAGCAACATTTACCTGTTTACAGAACAATGTTATATGCTGCCAAAGTTCTAACGCTTCATTTTCCTCCACTTTTCTGATATCGTCCATCAACGTGCTTTGTTGTTTGTGGAGCGATCCTACCGATGGTATACCAAGGCTCTCCACGAGCTTCATAGTCCCACACATCATACATTGCACCAAATTTGCATGATTATGAAATGTACAAGCCGAGCACTTCCATTTTTGTTCTTTTTCTAGACTTGATTTTCCTTTTTCCAAAGATTTGTTCTTTCTGTCCTTTTCCAGAGAACCTTTGTTCTTTTTCTCTAAACTTCTTTCTTTCTTTTCTTTTTCTAAACTTTTGTCTTTTTTAAGCTTGTCCAAGCTTGTGTTTCTTTTCTCAACAATTTTATGTTGTGGCGACGCCTGCACAACAGTGGTTGTGTTTTGAATTTTCCCTGAATCAACATGTACATGAATGTCTTTACTCTGAGTTCCATTCTTAATTTTATATTTTTCAAAATTCAGCATATCAAATGGGTCACTTTTATTTGATCCTCTATTTCTTTCCCGCACAGGCTCATTTTTGTTCACTTCTAAATCCACGCTTTTACTTGACCCAGAATGTCGAATTTTTTGTCTGGACTGTTCACTTTTATTTATCACAGATTTACCACTAGACTGAGTTACTTCCCCTTTATATTTAGAGGAAGTAGATGGCACATCAGAAGGTAAAAGTTCCTCCTTTTTCTGTCCACAAGCTTCGCACACCAACTGACCAACAGGATTTTTTAGCGTACAAACAGAGCATTCCCAACTATTATCCCCAATTAATGCCGCTTTTGATTTTTTAGCAAAGCACATAGCACATGATTTTGCCAAAGCTTTGTTACGCATCGTACATCTTGCACATGTCCAATCTTCCGTGACAGTTTCATCAGTATTGTTTTGACTAGTATTGGATGACAAACTTCTCGGTGATGATTTGACCTCAGAAACTGATGGCAATTTCTGAACGGGACTAACTGAGTCACTATTAGCCCTGCCATGAAATTGTTTGGATTTGCTTGTTGGTTTTCGGCCATCACGGCACACAGTACAATTATCACTGTCATTTGGGTTCTGATCAAAACTACAAACAACACAAGTCCATTCCTTCTTAGTAACTGGGTTAGATCTAGTCCGTGCAGCAGGTAAATGATGGTGAACATTTTTCTGAACATTGTTTTTCACCAATGAGTTTTTAAATGTTTCATTTTCCATCCCATCAGGTTCACCTCTCCTATTTGAGGTCATGTATCCTGAATCAACAGTCGAAATTTCATTGATATCTTCAACTCTCGGCAGACGAATTTCTCTGGGAGATTCACACATGTCACATCTTGTCTTATGCGCACTATTTTTTAATGTACATCGTCTGCACTGCCATTCTTCAGACAAATCTAAATCCATTGGAATAGTTTGCTCTGACATTTTGAATTGAGTATTTATAGGTGTCGTCTGCTCAGTATTGATATGATTGTAAGTTACAGTATAATCATCATCATCGTTTATAAGAATGACTTCTTTTTCCTTACCGACTCCACAAGAAGTACAAAACTGAACACTTTGAACATTTAAATTTGAACACTTATCACACTCCCAACGTTTCAAGTCATCAACATTGATTGCGGTTTCAATACTGTTTCCCAATTCTCCAACGGGTAAAATTTTAGATTTCAACCCTGTCTTATTTCTATAAATATCACCAGGTTGTAATTTTTGTTTTGGTCTTGCTCCGTTATTTTCGTCACACGAGCAGTCTACATATTCAACATCCTTCAAAGATATAGCACTAGCACTAAATGGATCTAACAGTCGCTTGGCTTTACAAGATATGCATGAAACATTATCGACAGAATTAGGGGACGAACACAAATGACAAACCCAACTATTTGATACACCAGAGATTTCCATAGTTGGTCAGTCACTACCCCATCTTTCTTACAAGTATCTGTATCTATTTCCACTAACTCTCACATTTCGACCATTTTTCTCCGATGTAATACTGATGAATCTGGAAAAAAAGGCACAAATGATAAAACTTTTGATAAAATCAAGTTCAATGTTGAGGTGTTAACCATTTTTGTAAAAGACCAACTATCAAACAATACTGACTATCAAACTGTTTTAAAAACTACCCTAGGCCAAAAAGGTTAAACAAAAATTTGTCAACCATTTGTTGCTTCTAAATTCATTTTAAGGTGGTAGACCTGGTTAAGGAAGATGACTCTTAAAATCAGTAATATGTTTTAAATATTATGATACATCAAAAGCTGTTTAAGCATTTAATTGAAACAGATCAAAATTAATCTTTGTTAACAAGATGCTTATAAAATTTACATAAAGATTTATAAATAAGGTTGAGGTAAACGTTCCAAAGATTTTATAAGAGTTATGTCCCTTTACAAATGTCTACTCCCTTAAATTTGAATCAGAACTCAGCCTAAGAAAGTCAAGTGACCAATTAAAATACTGGATAAAGGTTTTTCAAGTCAGAATTTCAAAACCTAGTCACTACAAACTGGTTGGAACCATGACTACTGTCATCGTCTGCATCTTTTATTTTTGCTTTCAATTCACTGAGTTTCATCTGGATACATTGAAATTTTAATTAATTATTAATTGATACTGTCACTGATAAATCAGATTAGAAATTAAATTTCCTCCCACTTGATATTTCATCTGCTTTTCAGTACAAAAGTTCAAAGATTTCCATTACTGATAGTAATTTGAATACAAAGGGTAGTTTCTAGTCTTGGCACATTTTCTAGCCCAACAAGAATCTAAAATATCAAAGTTCCAGAATCTGATACACATCATATTTTCTTGTCATGAAACACACCAAAGAAGAGTTTGTTTGATCAGAAACATTTTTGTCTTTTTAATCATGTTCATCAAATGATAGTCACATCTCTCTATCACTTGTTTTTTTCCTGAATAGACCCTTTTACTGCTACTGCGTTCTTGACTTTAAAGCTTGCATCAAACATCTTCCGGGTGTACAAACGTTGATGACACACAATAAGTTTGACATCACATTTTATTGTTTAGTGACATTGTTTTTGATGGAATGTGTGTCAATTTACACCCAAAGTTACAGGAATGCAATTACAATAAAAGGGTCTATTACTAGTAATATTAAAAAAATTATTTGAACATTTGTCCACACAAACACAAGTTGAAACTGTTTGAACAACTGATAATTATCCAAAACCTTTTTCAGTAAAGGACAAGCTATGATAAGGTCACTTTTTGGCCCCAAAATTGAGCTGAATTTTCCAAGTGTCAACAGCGATGAAACATATAGATAAAATAAAAGATTGTATACCGTTTTTTTAGAAATACTCCTTTAAATTTACTATATAAGTGACCATCACTTTTTACAGCCAACAATTGCACAATTTTTCTGCTTTTGCACAATAGACCGTTTCAGAAATGCAACGGAATTCTGGGAACGTCATTGTTCTGGTTGATACTCATTGGTCAAGACGTCATTTACGAGGACGTTGAAATTGCGCAATGCTTTTTACGAGGATGGAAGTTGAATTTCTGAATCAGTCCATTATGTGCAAAACAATATTTTCTATAATTTTCAGAACAAATAGTATACATTGCATCCTTGTTCAATCAAAATATATTTACCGATATATCTTTTGTATACATGTACACAATGACTTATATTTATAATTATATTCAGGAAGACCTTAATGGAAACCAAAGCTGGGACAGACAGTTGTTTTTTGAGTGTGTACATTTGTATCTACCAGACTTATATGTTTGTTTATAGTTTGTATTTTAAGCCATGTAAAACAGTTCTTTTACTTTGTTAAACTAGATTTGGTAAAGGGTAAAACATGTAGCCCTTAAGAACTTTGAGTTTTACTTAAAGAGGTGAATGACTTTTAGAAAAAGGCTGTTCTTAAGGTATTCAGATCATATTAACCACATGATTAATAAAAATACCTGGCTTTGCTAGAACCTAACATAATGACATTGGAAAAATCAGGAAACTTCAGAAAATACTATTAATCTAAAGTATATCCACAGGTATACAGATATTTTTTCTATTCAGAAGCAATATAATTTTTACAAATTAAAGCAAGAAATCATGATTTTGCCCATTTTATTAAAAACCAGAATTAATTTGACCGCCATTTAAATATGATCTGAATACCTTAAGACTGTAATATACCGGTGAACATAGGCTGCAAGATTATCAGATATGGGGATATATCCATTTGTTATTTTGTTTCAAAAATATTCTCAAATATCCTATCCAGTTAGAAGTGGTAAAGCCTGTCTCAGACCCTACCCCACATCAATTCCAGAAACCTTGTCATTTTCCTGCCAAGAAAAAAATAAAATGGACCACAAAAGTTGGCAAAAAGCAATTTGTTTATATAAATACATGTAGATCAACCATCACAAAGGACCATAAATTCATATGTAAACTGATTACCCACAATTAACCTGGAGTTAAGAACTTGTAAAACTAACAGAATAAATATCTTAAACAAACCTTTTCACCTTTAAAATTCAGTCCACCTTTGTTCCGTCAGTTTCACAAAGTAAAATTTAAAAATATTGCACTCGACACTAACTGTTAATATCTCAATAATGACCCTAATTCAACCTTAATGGTAGGCTTTTAATGTCCACTCCTCAGTTAAATGGCCATAGGGTTTTTAAGACCTTAAAATCCAATATACAAATAGACAAAGATTTTACACCTATATTTGTCACCTAGACTTACTGTGACATGCTTCTTTAATGAGATTTTCATACATATTTACCTGCTTTCAGAATGAACCGACATGCTTTTGTTTGTTTGAAATTAATGTCCAATTAGATGAAATTTCCTATCTGCTATTTGACATTTAACAAAATGACATGTCATGTTTCAAAGTATTTTTGGGGATAAAATATCATAATTTGACAAAATATTAAATTAATGTCGAGAACAAGAACAAGTTACCACCCATGTTTATCCTTTGACCCTTATCCTGTTAGATAACTTGTATGATTCAAGTCAAAATTCCTTCATTAAATACATGTACAAAAAGTTAATTACAATCACAATTAACGTGTATTTGACTACTTATATATGGCATATGCAAGTATGACAAATTATTATGTATATTTGATGTATTTTTGTTATGATCCTGTCGGAATTGCTTGTCATGGTGTTTTATGAATTCTCTATATACAAATTATCTACATGTTGACCCTAAAATTATCTGGTTTACTTCGCTTAATGTTGGTAACAATACATGTACAATGAAATAAAGTATCAAATAATTAAGTTTTTTTGATAAAAAGATTTCAAAATATTATAAAATTTATTTCAAAAACATGACCATGTAGAAGTGAACAAAAATAATTCATAAAATCCTGCGTTGAAACTACTGGTAAATTATATGTTGCTTTAGTGTGTATCTTGGTAGCCAGTAAAGCACAGCACAATTTTTTAGATTTATTAAAAAAATACACTATATATTAAAATACATTAAAATTATTAAAATCAAACAACTAGAATAATGACATATTTTCTTGAAAATTCTTAATACCTAAAAAGTTTGTTTGCAAAAAAAAATTATTCCCACAAAAATAAACATTTATAATGGATAATACTAATAACAATAATGATAACATAATTTACATGTATACATGTCATTAAACATACATATATACATGTATAAAAAGAACACATGAAAATTTATAAAACCAACCTACTGGCAAACTGAAAAATGTTCAAACTTAAAAAATAAACATGATAGACATGTATTTAATTTTGACTAACATATTAATTGAAAATTTTCATTTCATACTTTTAAGATATTCTTTGAAAAGATCTATAATTCCAACAAACACAACAAAAGTCCCACTGAAAGTGTATTACCTTAAATATTGCAACTTCATCAAATTTAAAAATCAATCAAGTTCTTAGTTTTCTTCTAGATTTCCGAGATTTTTAAACAAAAATACTTTTGTTATTTATTATGCAATTGTAGATTTTTATCATCACTGGGAAAAAAGATCAAAGGAATAGGTAAAACAATACACTACCTGCAGTCCTCCATGTTCATTGTGCTCCCAGACATAACAAACTAAATTTAGCCCCAAATTTATGTTTTTCCAGCCGAGAAGTTTTTACAATCCTATATTAGACTGTTTTTGACATTTTCTTTTTCTGTACGGGAGGCCTTCAACCAACAGTTAAAATAATTAATTTACCCATAATTACACCTAAAAAGAAATTAAATGCCTAATCTTTAAAACTTTTTAGACCATTCTTTAAGTTATTTTTAAAATTCTATTATAAATGTATTTGCAAAACAAATTATAAACCTTAATCTTTTTTTGACTTGAGGGGGTATTGTTTCTTAAAATTTACATCTTTTAAACATTTTTTACACCTCGCTGATAATTTGATAATGGACAAAAGTTATTATGAACCTGAAGTTTAGATACTTGTACAAAAATAAAATTAACTAAATTCTAAAGGAGTAAGCAAAAAATACCTGCCAAGCGAATTTGACAGCTTCAACAACAAAGAGCTGTGATGTTGACTTTCAAACTCTAACTCCAACTGAATGTAAACTTCAAATAAAACCTGAACTTCACAAATCAATTTCAAAGAATAGAATTAATGAAAAATTACATATAAATACTACCTGTATCCGACACTTGTAAAGTGAACAAAGGAAGGGGACTTCTTCATGAATGTGTATTCATTTACCTGGTCGGGGGTGACTCATGTACTTGTAGAATTTATAACAATTAAGTAAATATCTTTGACAATAACTAGCATATCTTACAGTATAATATCGTGTGTATTAAAAACCCTCTCAGGATTTTCAATAAAAATGGATTTACAAAGAGAGTAAAACTGGCCCAGATGGTAATCTCACCCCTATTATGCTAAGGCGTTATCATACCGGAGGATCGTTGTGATTTTACTGAGGTGATCGTCATAAGTACTAGCTTATCAAGGAATTAAGTCGGATTATGTATCATTGAAATAACTTCATGGATGACGATTAAAGCGATTTTGACATTCTTAATGGATATACTCAACTATTTTAATTAAGTCATAAAAGAATGTTATTTAATTAGAAAACTGTGATTGAATTAAACGCCTAAAGCAATACCATAACGATCAAATGCTTATTTTGCATAAATTAAAATATATGCATGTAAGAAAAAAAGAATTTCAAGAAGAAACACATTTTTGCCATTCTTATGTAAATTAGAAATAAAACCACAATTTTTGTACAAGAAATTACATCATCTATTTCTATTTCCTAAATTAAATGTTTACAAATGTTTAATATATCAGACCATACATATGTATGTATACTATTGACAAACTTAACCGACAAAAATGCATAACGTCAAGTGCACTTTTAATAAATCAACTTGGTGATCTCAACACCAAAACAAAAAAATACCCGTTTCCAATAACCTTATGGTTCCTATTTTCTTTCTCATACATGTACATTCCTGTTTGCAACCATTCCTGAACAAACTGATTTCACATGTATACTGAATTGCATACATAATTTATATATATTTTGTAAGATTTGACTCCCTTTACGGAAGGTATCTCTATATAGAGCTAATGGCATAAATGATGAATTTACTTTTTAAATCTTTAATGTGGTCACCAGGACCCTGGCAACATCTCTTTTTTAATGTATTTTATAAATGTCCATTAGCATAATTTTTGCTTTTGTTGGGATATTGAATTTCAATGAAAAAATAATGAATTTGTCCATTTCTACCATTAGACCTGTGTTGAGTTACCTACTGACAAGGGAGATAAATCTTACACCAGCTGATTAATGAAAAGACCAAACTGAAGCCAGAAAAGACACTCTTTTTTTTTGCTTTATCAGGATTTTATGCCCATTTTCTTTCTATATTACAGTAAGTTTTATTGGTGACACAAGCCAGAATGCATTTGAGAACCATTGAGATGGGTAGAGATTGACAAATTGTGAGTTGTCTGCCCTTTAAAGCATAGTTATACAGCCAAATGCAAACTCAAACTATATTTGTGACAGGCCTCAAAGTTCTGTTTTTTAATCAAATATCTCTTCTGACCATCTGGCATCTGAATCACCTGAGGAAGTGTTTTTAAACATATCATAGAAACCTTATTCAGGTTTAGGTCATTAGTGTAACAAAAGAGATCTGAAGAAAATGGCCGTAAAGAAATATATCTGTAAAAAATACGAACAAGAGGCTGATCCAGATCTTCTGAAAAGAGGGGGGCTTGGAAAACACTTTTTGATCAAAAAGCTTAAAACTTTTTTCCCCAAAAGTCCCTACAATTTTTATTTGTGAAAAAGGGGCCAAGGCCCCCTTTGTACCCAGCTGGATCTGCCCCTGTGACCAATTTTGATTTAATAAAATCTTAAGTACAAATGAGGCATCAAGTCAAAACCATAAGTATAAGAAAACAGTACCAAATATAACCGCATGTAGCAAATTGTTTGCCTGAATTTACTTTAAGTGACCAGGGCCTATACACGCCTTTCGTTTTTACCAGAACCCATAACCTAACCTAACCCTAACCCAGGCCAAGTTTACCTTATTCTAAATTAAAGCAGTACCAAACATTTAAATATGCACATTGTGACACTGAAAGTAAATGAAGGCCCAAGTCTATGAGAACACAATGAAAAATAAATTTACAAAATCTAATTATATAAACTGGTACAAGATTCTAATGCAATGATTTTCTTAACAAAGAGGATCAAAATATAAGGAGATTTAAAATCTGACATTATAAAATAAAATGAGATGCATTCTTACCGAATTTAAAACTCTTTCTTTATATGTCACAACTTAAAAGATTTATAAACGATCAAGTCCTAATACTATTATAGCCATACTGTTCAAATGCAGTCTTAAACCGGTAGCATTATAGTTTATATAGCACATTCATATTTTATAAGTATGCACATCACTTAAAGTTACAAAAAGTCACAGCAGAAGTCATTTTCGAATATCAGAATTTTTTCAAATGCCGATTTATCAGTGACCAATGGAAATTTACACTTAAACTCCAGTGATGAAGATGCCTCAGCATGCAAGATATCAGACAGTTTTGTAAATATTCAAATTTGAAAATAGCAGTTAACTTATGAACAACTGGCCCCTAACCACTATCTAATTGTAATTTTAGGTGAAAGTAATCAAGGTCCTCTATCAACACAAAAACACAAAGTACATAACAATTACTTTTACAAAAACCATGATAATGTCATTTTAAATTGAAGGTTAAAAGCTTGCAACCAATCCTTTTAAAATTGCTACAAAGATTTAAGTTATATATTTCGGACCAAAACATATTTTTCACAAGCAATTGTTTTAATTCCATTTTTAAAACGTTCATTTCTAAGCATAGCATCAATGAATCAATGTATGTACATGTACATTTTGCTGTAAACATGGTTACCGGTAACATTGATAAGAATGTTTAACCTAACCATCATGGCATGACTAAGTATGGTTTTGCTTACCATTCTTACATTTGGAAAACTGATATCCATGTCAGCCAATGGCCTCAGTGAATATCAGTTTTTAAAATGTAAAAGACAACTACTGTATGTTATTAGGTTTTATATTCTTACTTTACTCAACATATCTTTACTTTGAAGTACAAATCTTCAATGTGGCATACACATGATAAATAGTATATGCTTGAATAAATTTTCCACAGATTGATTTTTTTTAATCTGATACATTTGATATGTGACCCTTACTCTTCACAAACTTTTTAGAAAAATTTCTACAATAATATATTTTATTTTTCATCGATACTGGTACATTTCAGTTTCATCTGCAGTACTGGTACCTGTAGTTATAATAACATGTCAGTGTACCGGCAATCAGAAATTAAAACAAAAATTACAAGTTTGTAGTTGAAGATTACAAGATAGTACACATTTTTTCTACGTACAGATTTTATCATTTACAAAATTTACTTACCGATAAGAAACAAATATACACAATCTACAATCCCACCCTTAAGCAATACATAAAAGAATGAAGGCCCACCTTTGTACATACATGTACAATGCATGTAATTAAGGTCCCATCTTTGTTCACACTTACACACACATCCTTATGTATTTTGTACACAACTAGAGCTCTGTTGTCAGAGGAGCCCCAACAGAACAGATGCATACCCCCGTAAAATTGACATTAATACTGTGAGCAAAGCTCACTATGTATACCC
>JARWCS010000006.1:3199950-3211049 GCA_034783895.1 Geukensia demissa | reverse complement strand
GGTCCCATTATGGCCTTCAACAATGAACCAGAGTCCATACCATAACAGAAGCTGTAAAAGGCCCCGAAATACAAAATATGAAACTATACATAAAACATGATGATAATCGACCTAATCTTATGCAAAAATGTGCCTGGATAAATGGAGAAATTGGTAGATGATTTTACATGAACTTTAAATGGGAAAGTCCTGACAAAAAATAATTAAAATAGGGCAAAAAGAACATTTGCAGCTAATTTCTTTAGTCAATATAATTTTACAAAAATGAGTGAAACTGAAAGAAATACACATAACTTGTAAACAATAAGCCATACAGTTGAAATTTAGAGGAATTATTGCATTACCATTAAATGAGTAATGATGAGAAAAATAAGAATATAAGAATTACAAATATACAAAAATAAATTCAACCAAAAAACATTTTGTATATACACATTCATGGTTTTGATTTTTACTATTTAAACATTGCATTTAAGTTTTGCCTGCATTAGTGGAACATTTGTTTTTTTTTTCAGACCCTCATCAACAAAAAACTATTACATGCAATATTAAACTATATAAAAATCGCTCCAGATATCTCCATCTGAGAGGGGGATTTTTATGAAATGTTTAATTGACCTTAAAATCATACAGACACTTTTCATAAGGGGATTCTTAGAAAAATGAAAATAAAAATTTATTTTGCTTATTTCATGAATTATCTCCCCTTTTTGACAGTGTTGTTTCTTACTTGACTTATACCGGACAATGCAGGTGACAGAATTTTGGGTGATGCTATGGGGTTGTTAACTGGAGATTGACAATTCCAAGTAGCTTCTCTCATTCTTTTCAAAGTATCCTCTACAGTGTTAGTACTGGTTGACTTGTATGCTTCAAATACATCATCTTCATCAGATTCACTAAGATCTGGTTCTTGAGGTTCATCTGGAATTCTGAAATATGGCCCTCTTGTTAGGAAAGTTGGAACATCCACATCAGGAATAAAACTGTTGCTACTTTCCAGCTCTAATTCCGCAAATGAGCCGCTTTCAACTTGAACCATGTCTTCTTCAAAATGCTGACTTTCTGTTTTAGAGTTACCTCCCTTCTCTTCATCTTTAACCCACTTAGCATCTCCAGAAGCATCGACAAAATTTGTTTCTTTGTTTTCCTCTTTCTGAGGCGCTATCAATGAAGTCCTTGCCCTTGGCTTCTTAAAAACTTCATTGTCTTCATCTTCAGTTTTATGTTTCAATTCCCTTTTCTTGGGCGCTAGTTTTGCTTGTTCAACAAGTTGCTTCATGGTGGCATCATCCATAAGAGGTGTTGTGTATTGGTCGGTGTTGTTGTTGTTTTTAGGCTTAGGTATTGAGGGTGTTGTGTACTGATTTACATCAGTTTCGGTCAAACAAGTAACTGGTGTTGACCTGGTGACTCTTGTTGTCATAATTTCTGGTGTAGCTTTCTTGGTTACCTCTTCTCCTTTCCTTTGACCTCTAGCTGATTTCTTTATTGGTTTTGTAATTTTCTTTGTGAATTTTATTTCTGATTTGAAGCTTTCCGATTCAGTTTCATTTTCATTTAATTTGCTTGTTTCCTTCAATGAAGATCCTTTTTTTTCACCAACTTCTTTTTCAGATTTATGAAATTCTTCATTGATTTCGTCTTTGACCTTCAGTTTGGTATTACATTGCAATGGGTCATCACTTTCAATACACATTGAAAATTGTTCAATTTCATCAAAATTACAAATGTCTTTTGATTCTCTTCTGATCAGGGTGCAATCTTCCTCAGATGAATATCCCTCGGACTCCTGAAGTGGACTGGTTATTTCTGGAGACTTAACTTGATCTGTTTTCTTTGGTGAAAAACTGACTTTATTTCTCTTCTTAGATGAGGATAAAATTTCTTCTGATCTGAAACTAAAAACCAGTTAAATATCATTAGAAAATGATATACAAGTATATTTTTATATAATTTTGGAATTTTGCTCTCTATCAGAAGTTGAAAATCGCCAAAAAATGCCATTTTTTGCCTCAGGGGGCTTGTAAAACATGAAGCTGAGAGCAGTTATGTCTTTGCTACGGGTTTGCATGGTAACCAGAATGTCTTAAAAATGGTCAAAATAACCATTTTTGCAGCTGTGATCAGAGGTTCATCAATTACTATAAAGTACATCTTTTTTTAAGGTCTGTTCCTTATTTTACAAGAGAGCATTTTATAATTATTTTAAAAAAGTATAATAGGTCAAAATTTTACTAAATGCAGCAGTTCTAGTGATAAAATTTCCAAAATTAGAGGTATTTTAATTATGAAACTGAAGCTGAATAAAGTTTTAAAATCTAATAAAATGGAGTTGACAGTGTATTCTTGCAATTGCCAAGCAAAAATTTGTTTCCCTGATCTTGAAATAAAATACATTGAGTAAACACATAAAAAAACTATGTTGAAAAAAACTTATTAGGAAATGACACTAAAGTTAAGCATTTATTGATAAGTGTGTGTTTTTTCAAAACTTATTCAAATGGTGTGGAGGTAGTTAAAAAAATAGTAAGAAAAATATATTTAAATATGAATCATTGGTGCATAAGCCAACAATTCTTGCAATTAAGTTTTAAAAACCAGATTCTTGCAATCATTAAAGTTTTAAAAATGTGGATTATCTCCCATTTTAGTAAACCAGTATAACTGGCTGATCTTCACTTTTCCAATTTAATACATATAGGTTTATTATTTCTATCATCTGACAAATTACAGCTTAGAATTTTATAATCACAAGACTTCAATATCACCCTAGATAGCTTTAGCTGGCATACAATTATAGCATTTCAATGGGGTCAATACATGGATTTATTGACCTAAGAAATATATATTGACCTCAGACAATTTCTGTGGTCAATAAATCCTTGTAGTGACCGATGTTAAATGGCAATACTGTAATTATTTTATTTATATTTGATATTTTTGTTACTACAAATTAAGGGTATTCTTAAAATATTTAACAAAAAAAAAAATTTTAAATTAATATAAAACTTCATTTGTATAATTTTGTATAAAAGTATAAAAATAAGTGCTGAAATAATAAGATTATATTTCTTAAGATATTATGCACAGAAATAATGAAAACATTATTTAAAGCCAGTGCAGCAGAGTCTTGTTGACTGATCTGAAAAATTGAAAAAATACTAGACATCAAAATTGTCTAGGACGTCATAATATATGTGGTGTCATAATAGAATCTTGAATGAAACTATGAATCTAATTGGTTATGGCAAAATGAACTAACCAATCAAAATCATTTTTGCAGACGATTTGAAATCTGCAAACCTATTAATAGAAACTCTTAGTCAATACGTCATTTACCATTCTATTTTTAGTAATGATTGAACAATACATGTTTTACAGGTGATCATGTGATCATGAATTGACAAATCACATCTTATAAAAAATATCAAATATTAATAAAAAAAAAATATGGGTCAACAAAATTTGTTCCATCGACACTGATGTTTGTAAGTGTCATGGAAAAATCAGTAATATATAAAGACAAAGGTCGTTTAATTTTTGGTCCAGAAATTTGCACATATAAAAAAACCATAGTAAAATATTGTTTAAAAATGTTTGTTGAATTAAAAAAAATAAATGCTCTCAATATGTCCAGTTTTATTTTTGGGGTAAAAGTGCATGTGCTTACGTTACTGACATCATTAAATAGGTATATTTCCCAGATTATTGAAAATGTTTATATTTTTGTTGATTTTAGGGAGGTTTTCAGCCCTTATCGTATTGGCCGCATGTGCATTACACCCTTATATTAACACATATGATGTAACTCATTAAACTATAGAATATATGTAAAACTTGAAGTGTAACATGGATGCGGCCAATACTTAAATGGCCAAAAACAAGTTTAAATTAGACATTTTTCGTCTAATTTGTCAGATTTCCATTTGTTAACCAAGTTTAAACGGTTAAAATCACTAAATCTGACAGATTTTATCAAGAAGTTGAATTAAGTCTTAAAGATATGATATTATAATTTGCAAAAAATGTAAAACTTCAATTCTATACTAAACTTTATTTTTCAGGCAGAAAACGGTTCTTACCGAGCCTACTCCTTTATTGCAATCATGTAAGAGATGTAACAGGATGGATGTTTATTTCAGGCTTATATGGAATACAATGTAAAATGAATATCCCAGGTATCAGCCCTGAAGGCATAAGACAGCAAAATTTGTGCAAAAAGGGTATATGTGATAAAAACTGTGAGACTGTAAAAAGTAAATTTCTTGGTTCTCAAGCTCCCCTCATCTCAACTGAGGGTGCCTCATTGTCCATTTTTATTGCCAATTCCAAAGAATAAAACCGAAAAATTAACCCTCTAACCTCATTTTGGCAGTAAATTTTGTGTAAAAATTTTAGGGCAATTATTAAAAGGTAAAAATAAATGCCTCCCACTTTCATCATTTTCTCTGAAAAAATTGACGTAGAACCAAGAAATTAACTTTGTATTGCCTTACTCATGTTCTGGATTCTCCTTTTGTTTCAGTATTCCTGGCTGTCTGCCTGGAGTATTATCTATAACTTCTGGAACTACAAAATCTGGTTGGAATTTGGCTTTAGAGTAATCTTTTCTTTCCTGGAAAACTGGAGACTCCTTTAACCAAGCTGGAGATGACTGTGGAAGTTCTTGCTCACCAGGCTTTGGGCTGTTACAGTCACTTTTGTACTCTGAAGACTGCTTTGTTGTGAAGTCTTTCCAAATACTACATTTTGTTCTTGCAGGTCTTTTGTTGTTGGCATGTCTATTTTGTTTTGCACCCTTTGGTGACTTTATAGGTGTCTTGGTCAAAACAACCTTACTGAAGTTCTGCTTTTCAGCATCTTTCATATTTTTCCACATTTCACGTACTTTAGCATTAATCTGAGCTTTAGTTAGGAATGGATATAAGGCTTTCATGTGAGGAACTTCCTTCTGTTGGAACATTCTAAAACTGACTTTTTGTGTTTTGTAAAGCGGAACAGAATTTTCAGTAGCAACAGGTACATGGCTTGTTTGGAGATAGTCGGATAATCGTCTTTTCATTGCCATAATTCTGATGGTTGATCAAATGGAATTCACTTTCACTGAAATGTATTAAATAAAAATTAAGCAGGCCATCAACAAGATTGCAGAAAGTTGTACTCCGGTAACTAAAATAAAATGTAAACTAGAATTCATTTCTTATGATGCAGTGTGGAATCATTAAAATGTTTTATGTGTTTAATGTGCATGTTTTTTTTTACAGTTGTGCAATTATGGAGTTCTTGTTCATTATCGAGTCTTGGCACATTAGAAACCTCTGCAACAACTTGTTATAAGGGTTCGTTTGTGGTCAGTTGCAAAGGCTACCGTAACCATCCCAATTTTGCATCCTGTGACAAGAAAATTCTCTAGCTTGACACCCAACCTTACCCTGGTATGATTTATTTTTGTGAACTTGTTTCCGTCCTGAATAGGCTACAAATATTTGCTGCTTGACGTTAAACAACAATTAATCAATCTTGATCGAGAGAATGTCTCGGGATAATTTTATCCTGCAATCTTCATTTTGATATGTTTGTGGTTTCAAGTTATTCATGCCATTGCCGTCTGATTTTCTCTGAAGTGATGTGTTTCTGAATCAGTTTTGTTGCTCACTAAACTTGTAGTTGACTGAATGTTAGTTTCATGTTTCTTTTTGTATAAATTTTTTGGTGAAGAAATGGTAGTGTGGAAAGTGTTACTCAGGTTCAATAACCCTTGACAGGCCATATTTAAACAAGAAATTACAAATTCCTGCTTCACCACTAAACATGAATCATTTAGGAATCAAGACAAGCGACAAGACTGGCTGACTTTTAGACAGAGTAATGTGTTCAGTGATAGGGTGAAATGTATGGCAATAAATCTCATAACACCATCAAAGATAATATAGGGATTTATGGCTTCAATTGTCTTCACATTTTGATTAAACAACATATGTTTTGAAGCTTTTATTTTTTTTTAACTTTTGTAAAAATAATATACTATCAATCAAATATTTCATAATGTTTTATTAAGTATTTATCCAAAAGACAGTCATCCCTTACTCTTGTTTTCAAACTGAAATCTTTTAAAAATGAAAAAAAAAAACATAACCTCTAAGTAATTAATGATTAAATAATACATATAATAAACAATAAATCTTAATAAAAAAATGCTATACCCCTTTTAAACAAAGTTTGAGGGGGGATATATAATATAATTGCTGTTGGTTGCCTTCAAGGGGAGGTAATTAAAGATTCAACATGCTTGGAACTCTCATGGGCAAATCCTCCTAAACCAGTTAGCAGCATTTAACGACTGTATATGAAGTCAAGGTACCATATACAGATGAGATCTAGGAAGGTTGACTGTAAATGTAATGTTCATACTGGATTATTTTTATTGGCAAATATCAAAGTTTATTATGCCTTTGTTCTATAATCAGGGATCAAAGAAAGACAAAATAAAAATTCACCTGATCGACTTAGATGATGTCAAGATTATCTGGATGCTGAGCAAGTAAAAATTTTGACACAAAAATGTAAATTAAAGGCTTATTTAAGGTGCCAGGGATAGTTGGGGCAAGTGTAGTCCAAATAGTATAACGTCTATTTCAGCCTGACATATATAAGAGATACATATGCCCTTATGTCAAATCTTTGTTTTATTTATCACCAAGAAAAAATAAAATAATGATGTTTTAGAAATACAATGGTATTCTAGAAAATAAAGAATAGGAGTCATTATTCTGCTTGTTTTCATTAGTCAAGACATCATTTAAGAGGATGCTGAGTTTGTGCTAGTCCAAATAATTATTCCGTCTTGGGATGATTTTTTTATATTTGGATTTTTTCTATTTTCATTGCCAAGAAAAAAATAAAACAAAGATCCGAAATAGATGTCATTGGATTTCAGAATCAGTTCATTATTTGGACTAGGGCAAGTGGAATTCTAGAAATGCCCAATTAACTTTTTTATTGGTGATCTCAATGCTATAGTAGCAAATCTTGTAATTTTTTTTTATTACAAAATGGCTTTATTTTAATAATTTTATTGGATAAAATGCTGTCAGGTGACATTCTGAATGATTCTGCCCATTAATTATTTAAATTGTTAATTTGGTGTTACATAGACTTCATTTATTTGCAACTCAAGTCTCTTGGTGACAAAATCTGTGAGACTTTGAAATGACGGCATGAATTTTACTTGAAAGCATTAAGCAGTCCTAGTCCTGAGGCTGAGCCCTGCTGGGATGGTTATTTTTCTATTTCGGGGGAATTCCCCATTCTGTTGCTGTTTCAGAAATTAGGTTTCTCAGCACTAACTCAACAATTCTAATTTTGCACCTGTTTTTTTCATACTTTATGCAACCAAAACTGACAAGAATTAACCAAAAAAGCTGCTGTCAATGTTTGTTTTAGTGTCTGAAGCATTTTTTGTAATTTGCCGCCATTGCTAGTTTATTTTGAAGGTCAGGGACAGGTGCGTGAACTTAACGAGATTCAAAACGTGACGTCAGTAGTTGCTATCAAACAACAGCATGGTTGACATGAAGAAGTGAAGAAAAGGGTCGTTTACTTGAAGTAAATCATGTCGATTAAAACGCACGAGGTAGATTATAATTTTTTCGATACTCCTAGAGACGAAGAACAGGTTCATCATGTACCACATGTGATTGTTAAAAAACGCCCACCTGTAACACGGGGGACGAAAAATGGGAGGGTTTCAGATCATTCATCCGATTCCTACACAAGTGATAGTGACAGCTTAACCGATTCAAGTGACAGTGAGGATGAAACTGCCAGAAGCAGGGATTATAAGTCATCAACAAAAAATAAACCAGTTGTTGTAACAAAGAAATATTCAGACACTGAATCTGGGAGTTCAAGTGCTTACACTTACGGATCTTCTGATGATGATTTTGAAGAGGACGTTGAAAGTCCCCGTAAGAAAAAGACTGATAAAGATTTGTGTGCGTCTTCACAACAAAAACAAGCCTGGGGATCAAACGGAACAACAAATAATAGTGCAGAAAGAGATTTTAGACCAAAATCTGCTAAATTTAGAAACCGACAAAAGGAGACAACACCAAAACGTTCAAATTCAGACTCTGATAGTGAAATAACTGATGTTTCACCATTAAATTCTGGACGGTCAACTCCCACCAAATCACGGAAACAAGGTCAAGACAATGTGCAATATACCTCATCCCAAACTCAATCAGGAAATGGTGAAATACAGTTGCAAAATGATAAAATTGATTTGAAACTATTGATGGATGCTGTCTCAGAAATAGATAAACAGGAGAGGCTAAAGGCAAACTCTCGTCGAGTTATGTTTGAACCTCAGAAAGGAAAAGGACAAGCAAAAAGTCATTATTCATTTGATAAGGATCGCATTTCAGATATTGAAAAGGAAAATCAGAGACTTTTAAGACAAATAATGCAACACATTGGACCAAAACAAAAGAGACAGCCACAAAAAACAATGGCATACCAAGTTCCAAGAATAGACCGCCTCACCTCTTCAGCAGTGAACCGGCGTAGGGAGCAAGCTAAAATAGAACAGGAAAATATGGTAATAAGATTATACATGTACTGGTATATAGAAACCTTTTTGTACTTTTGTACATGTATATCATGTACATGTACATTTGTAGTTATGGAGAAAACATGCTGATGCACCATTCAGTATGGTAGTTGTACAACATGAACAACTGCCTCAGTGTTGTAATGGTTAGTTTGCTCGCCTTGAGTGCCGAAGGTTGTGGGTTTGATTTATGACCGACATTGAAATTGGTGTTTGCTACTTCTCTGCTAAGCATGCAGCATTTAGAAGTAAGAGCAAAGACTGGTCGGCCCAGAGTCAGAATAATGGGTAAAATGGCATGTCTTCCTTCGGACTGTTGCTTTCGTGAGCTAGAACGTTAAAAATCTGGCTCAGCGTATCAGTCTAGTACAAAGCAGGGTTCATGCATTAATATGCTCTTGTTCTGAATATGCATATACATTGTAACATTTTGTGCTGGACGTTAAGCAACATTTAAACAACCAATCAAACAGCATGAACATATTGACTTACATGTATGCATGTTCATGTATATTGTAAATGTACCTTAAATAAGAATATAAGTTCTGAACCATTTGTGCCACATTGCCTATTCACAGTAATACTAAAACAGTCCTCATATATATGGTGTACATATTGTTTCTACAAAATTAGCAAGATAATATTTCAAACTATACATTCATGACATTATAACAGCCATAATATTACTAACAGTCAGAACTCTGACTTGAAGATGTCTGTTTCTGTAGACTCTTTATGTGACATACCATATTACGCATACATTGTAATAAGCACCCCCTCACCTTAATTTTGATTGAAATAATAATCCTTATATAATTAGACAGCCCATTAACTCCTAGTATTGAAAGATCAAAGAACAGAAATTTCTCTGAGAAAACAGCAATTTGATATCGAGAGACATTTATTTTAGAGGAAGGAAAATAAAATTATTCATTTCCAGTGATTCTAAACTGCAAAAACAAAAAATACCTGGATCTGGACAGATTTTGCCACCTGTGGTGTAACTTAATAAGAGGAATGCAGTACATATACCGGTAATTATTGGGAAAGGAAACTGTGTAGCTTTCATGGCTTTATCACTGGGAATTAATTGCATGGCCATGATGGCTTGGAAGTTGGGTACTGAAAATCTGATTACTCATAAATGTGACACACCAACATCATTTAAATCAGATAATGCTTATTAATTATTGGATTGTCATATTGATTTTATCTTGTGAGTCCATTAGTTCAATATTAATTTGACTAAAATGGTCAGCCAATCAATTTTGAAGTGTTGGACAGGTGTTGACAGTTTGTGAGACAAGTTCAATAAATAAACACGTTTGTCACACTTTCACTGTACATGGATGAGCTGTCATAATTGCTTCTACTTTCTGACATGTCTAATTTTGAAATGGAAAACTGGATTGAAAGGAAGACTTGATTTTGAAATGGTATTCTTAAATGAGTGTTTTCTAAAATAAAATCTATTTGAAGCTATTTTTCTTAAAATTAAGATTTTCTGTTAAGTTTGGAATCAAAATTCATAGATAAATTTTATAAATGTAATTCTAAGATGAACATGATTTTGACACAATTTGTTTTTCAGGCAGGTCAGATTGTATACAGTGTCAGATTGTAGAAAGATTTTTTAAAAAAAGAGTATCTTTTTGAAATTTTTGGACACTGGATTTTTAGGGCCAAAATACATCCTTCATGACCCTACCCCTTTACCATGTAGAGAAGACTCCCAGGACCTTGGCAAGTCTATGTACATTTGTACTTTGTATACCATACACAAACAAACATGTGGAAGCAACTTTTTAACAAATCCTACGTGTAGGTAAATGTTACAGGATATGTTGAGCAAAAAAAATGAATTAATGCATGATGATTAAACAATAACATGGTCATGCACGATGGCCAAGGCAAACATTTGTAGGAGGGACAGGTTGGACTGTAGATTATTATTGGTTGTAGATGTGATATGAGTTAGGGAAAGGAGGTTCATTGTACATGTATAAGAAATAAATGTCAAGGAAGCCACATTTCATCTCACCAAGCAGATTGAGATACATGTATCAATTAGTTCGAAATAAAGGTTGGAATCCTGGCATTTCTTGTGACACAAGCTCAAAATTGATCTGATTAAAAAACATTTGTAATTAATGCTAAATAATAGACTAAATGTTTTTAAACATGAAAAATTGAACAGTGAAAAGATTGATTGAATGTTGCTTAACGTCCAGCAGCGTATATTTCATGCATTTTCAGAACAAGAGCTCATTAAATTAATGAATGATGATGATGAATGAACCCTGCTTTGTGCTATGTACTAGACTGACAGTCCTGTAGAAGTTTATATTCTACTGTCACTTAGTGGGTGGCTGTCTCATGGACAATCATGCCACATCTCCTATTTTTATAAGTCCGACACACAGAGCCAGATTTTGAACGTGCCAGCTCACCAAAGGAACAGTCCGCAGGAAGACATGCCACTTTA
>JARWCS010000006.1:3172751-3188728 GCA_034783895.1 Geukensia demissa | reverse complement strand
TATGCTCTTACTCCTAAATTCTGCGTGCTTAGCGGAGAAGCAGCATATACCAATTTTAATGTCTTTGGTTTGACCCGGCCGTGGATCGAACCCATGACCTTCCGCACTCGAGGCGAGCACGCTAACCATTACACCACCGAGGCGGTCCATGCATTTGATGAAATATATCTAAAAATATAAGATTTCAAAATGACTCTTGTAAAATGAGACAGCCATCCACTAAATGACAGTCGATATTGAACTTCTACAGCTCCCAATACTTAATACAGTTGTGAAGACAGTAAAAATGTAGTACAGGATTGATAAATGACCTAAAACCTAATCCCAAAGACACTCCGTTTATGTCTTGAATAACAAGCGAAGAAATATGTGAAATCAGATGTTCGATACACTGCCGATGGCCCAAATGACAAGTTTCCGTTGGAAAGCGACATTGTCAAAAATAACACGAAAATGCAGGGACCAATCAAACACTTTCCGAAATTCACTTCATTGCTTTTGTGAGTTCTAGAAAAAAACGTAGGAAAGAACAAGTCGTCTGCATTGTCAGAAAACAGTTTAGATGTTTTTACATGTAGATAAAATTGTGTAACCCAAGGGAATCTAATTGGTTGATTGAAAGGTGCTTAACATATTTTATGCTTATTCAGGACGAGAACATATTATTATGATAAATGAACCTTGCTTTGTACTATACCGACACGCTGAGCCGAATTTATCGTGCTAGCTCACAAAAGCAACAGTCCACAGTAAGCAAGTAAGGTTAACCAGACACATTTGTCTGACTGCCCCGACCAGTTTTTGCTTAGTGTGCGAAGTGTCTTGGGTTTGACCCGAAATAAACCCTGGATCTTCCGTACTGGAGACCAGAACGCTAAACATTACACTGCCGAGGCGATTAAGGAAATCTAATTAGAGGGTATATTGTTTCTCACATTTCCTATATAACTTGTTTTGGGACATTTTTAACCTATATTTTGCAATTTCTGCAACAGCAATGATACTTAATCAAGAAACATCTCCTCCTTAATCTAACAAGAACTTCTTTTATAGGTTTCGCATTGCT
Source organism: Geukensia demissa (assembly GCA_034783895.1). Classification (NCBI taxonomy): domain Eukaryota; kingdom Metazoa; phylum Mollusca; class Bivalvia; order Mytilida; family Mytilidae; genus Geukensia; species Geukensia demissa. The sequence continues at coordinate 3,187,662 of JARWCS010000006.1, read as the reverse complement.
CGTTCTCTTTTTTATATATGGCATGTCCGACATGGCTTATACAATTATAGTAAGGGTCATATCACAGCAAATCTGCTCTAATGGCAAAGAAAAATTGAAGCCGAGCAAGGGCCTTATCATGTTTATATAAACCAGATGGCATTACACCGAGAACAAAATAAAAAAATCAAAGACGGGGACAACGCAAAAAGGGAGGGTTGAAGAGTGGTGAACTCAGATACATGACATTCTGAGGTCGGAAGCAAGTGCTTGAAAGGTTATCTTTGACTCCTGTTTTAACTTTTTGACATTTTATTCCCCTGGAAACCAACTTTTTGTGTTTTTAATCAATGGAATCGTAACATTGTAAATTGTGCATTACATGTAAAGTATCTTTACATTTAGCGTGATATAAAGAAATATATCTAAATGTTTGCATGTTTTATAAATGACTCTTTAATTCTTTATGTACGGTTGTTAATTGCACAATGTTTTATGTTTTTTATAACGTTAAGATAAGTTGATTACATTATTGCTTTGATGTTATAAACCATTTTCTCACATTACTATTAAAATACTGACCTAAATATCTATATTTGTACAACATCTTAGCGATTTTATAAAAGACCTTTTCTGTTTCATTATAAGTGTTTACATTCAAGATGTTTAAGAAAGAAGCACTTCATCAAAATTTTAAATAAACATTCTACATTTATCAAATCGATATTCTAGATATAGAAAAAGGGGACGTGGTATGATTGTCTACGAGACAGCGATCCAAAACATGTAAATCACAAATTTCTAAGGCTAAATGCTGCCCCCAAGGCCATCATTAATGAATACATGTGCACACCCAACGGCAAGATGTTAAAGGCCCCAAAAGTAAATTTTGATGATATTCAAATGTAATAACTATCGACCAAATAATTAAACAGAGTAAAACAAGTAACACTTGATACTAGAGTTGGTTTATATTTTATAAGCGGACCCCAGTGAAAGCCAAAGCGACAAGAAAATTCGATAACATGTAAGAGGATAACTCACAGAAGGAGTAAAGACAATTAAAATATTCAAGGCACAAGCCATTTGATTTTCTTGGGGCTGGAATTTGAATGCTGGCCAGAAAAATACTACTTTACCAAGACCTCAAATTACTGCTTTTTAAAAAGGACGCTTAAACTTATACATCTACAATGTGTATTGCCGTTTACAATTTAGTTCTGTGTTTTATTACTGTTCAACCTCCAGAACTCCAGAAAAAACGACAGTGTAATGAACGTCTGACAATGCAGAAGACTTGCTCCATTTTATGTTTTTTTCAGATTTTACAAAAACAATGCAGTGAATTTCTGAAAATTGTTTGATTGGTCCCTGCATTTTTCCTGTATTTTGTCATTGTCTCTTTTAATCAGTAATTTGTCATTTGGGACATCAGCTCTATATCGAACATCTGATTTTACATAATTCTTCGTGTTTTATTTTAGACATAAACGGAATGTCCTGTGATTAAGTTTTCTGTCAATTTTCAATCCTGTATTATATTTTCATTGACTGACAACTGTATAACATTATGTGTATGTTAATATTTTTTAAAGTTTTTGTGATATGCTGCTATCGTAGGAAAATCATTTATGAACAAATACAATGTTTCTTGAGTTTCCTGCATGGTACATGTAGTTTGATTTTTACTATGCTTATTTAGTACGATTCTACTTTCATAACCACTCACTACTATAAGGACCAGTTGTATATTATTGATATTTTCATTCCTTCTTTTTGAAAACCGCATCTATGCGTTTAAGTAAAACAAAGGATACGTCCTACCAACAGCAAATGAATTGATGTTAATATTTCTCTTTCCATTTGCGTCATAAAGTTTCATTTTAGAGCTTTATTACAATAACTTTTTAATCAGTTGTAAATGACTCCAGTAGGTATTATAATTTGGACTACTAATATCTTGCATGCCATATTGATAACCACTGATGCACGGGGATAATTGAGAATTGAACTCTTTAATTTAACATTTTGGCCTAGATGAATTGATACGTCTAATTTACTATTACTTAAGTGGATATATAATTTGAAAAACTAGGTAATTGCCTTTTTAAATGTTCAAAAATAACTTTCAAATGATTTACGTAAATTTTTAATATTGATGAAATATATGCAAGTTTCATGAAAAGAATATGTATATTTAATTGCATGATAGACTGATCAATATTGACTTATTAATAATTGATAATTGAATAGTAATTTGACCGGCATGACATTTCAGAAACGTTTTGATTTGATTCATATCATGAGAAATGAGAATCACAAAAGACGAAAGAAAGAAAATTGAATAGTTATATATCTCTTTATTATCAATCTCTGAGAGTATAACAATAAATTAAATAACATACATCGAATAACAATTATTCTGCAAAATCATTTACAACAATGAAGAGTCTATAACATGTATATGTATTTATGTTATGGTCCACATATGAGACGTGAAAAAATCAACAAATTTTACCCATAATGCCCTATAAACTAATAAAATCTAAAACTTGCACTGAAAATTAAGTCGAATTGCTACAATATTCAATACAGATTTTTGGTAATTTTAAGTATAGTTGATCTATACTGTTGTCTGAAAAATATGTTAATATTTATTACTTTAAAGCAGATACTTGTTTATTTTTCAAATCTCAAAAATATGTATGATTCTTATATGAACAGATACTTAAATAATGTGAACCAAAATGGACACAAATGAAGAATAAATATATCACAGATATGCATATTTTATAGATAAAAGTTAAATGAGTAGCTACAAGCTTCAATATAAATACTCTTTTGAAGTTATCACAGAAATATTAAAAAAATTAATTAAAAACAGATCTTCCTTGAAAATAATGAAAAAGACAAAAACAGAAAACATACCCCCAAAAACTTTAAATTTGTCAAAGTACAATATTCCATTTGCGATATCTATGTCGACTTGCTACAGATTGTACTAATAATTTATAAATTTCGAAGATTTCTCTAGGTTCAAAGTCCGCCTAAGTTCATTTGTTACACTTCAGATTGTCATTTATTTCCTGTTTTAAAAAGTCAAAACACATAAAAGTTCTTATGAAGACAAAATACACTACATTTTGGCACGATGAATAATTGGCACTTGTTTTCTCCTCGATTGGAGAAAAGTACGATATGTTCATAAGTCAGTGGAAAATATCAATCTCCTAAACGAGACAAATTAACTACTGCTTCTCTCAGTTCCGACAGGATCTTGTTTTTTGCGTCTGGAAACTTTAATAAACTGCATAGTTCTTATCAGTTCTCAGTCTGGCTAAGTACCGTTTCATAACATAAGCACCAACAACCACAGAGCAACAACACAAAACTAGAACCAGCTAGTTTTTGTCAACAAAATTGTTTGGAAGTCTTGAGTATAGTTCCAAATTGCACATCAAAATACGTTGTTTGATTGAAAGTCAAACCCATTATTTTGGCATAATGGTAAGGTCCGATATTCAAGATATTGCAGGGTCTAATATATGAAGTCCTGAAAATTTTGTTGGCAAGTCATCCATCCATCTCATACATTTTTCAATTGCTTCTTTTCTTTCTTCATCATATTCAAAGTCAATGATTTTAGTTGGTTCTGATGATGTCGTTGTTGTGTGCAAGGACTCATCTGAATTACCACTTATAACATCTGATTTCTGACCAGACGATGTGCTGTTCGAACACTGCTTTTTATTTCGATTCATCGGTGGTTTTCTCCAATTTCTTACTTGGTCACTTCGTATCCATTGTTGCTGGCGTTTGATATGATGCCGGACATGGTCATTAGCTGCCATATCTTGACGGTTGTCGAGTCTTAGCGAAGACATACTATTAAATAGTTGTGAAATTAAAGTAGGTTCCTTTAAACTTCGATTTAAATTCGTCGATAGTTCTGGCTTCACCTGTGTTTTGGATTTAAATGCTAAACCACAGGTGTATTGCCTTCTTATATAGCCTCTTTTCAATAGTGACTGATCAATCAATATCTGATCGTTATCGGTTTTAAGATTCCGGATGTCCCAGCTATTTTCCATGACGTCACCATTGTTTACAGTTAAACGAGTATGTGGGTTCGACTTATGAATTTTAGTGCCTTCTAATGGGGGTAGTTTAATCTCCGTACAGGATTTGGCTTGCAAACCCATACAAAAATGTTGTAAAGATTGATTTTGTGTACTGTGACTTTTATTCGTTTCTGCTTTATGATTGTTTATCGGTATAATTTGTTGTGTTGATACGTGTTGGAGATCCCATGAATAACGAAAAGATGTTTTATTTTTCTGTCGATTTAATTTCGAATACGTTTCTTCTTGGATCATTTTGAGATTGTTAAAACTGCTTTCTACCGTCATTGCTGGTATTAATTTGGCCTTGTGACAACAGTTACCTTCTGGATTTTGTTCAGATATTGACTTTTTGTCGTTGTTACGTGGTTTTATTGTCATAACATTCAGTAAGTCTTCAAGTCGATCTAGAAATAAAGAAAAATATATATAAACATGTATATTTATACGACTTCAATAACTGTTATTGATATTGCTTATTTGAAGTCATATCAAATAAATTTGAATTCAAACATTTCAGTTTTTGTTTGGTTCTGCTAAACAAACTCTTAAAGAGAAATCTTTATGCTATTCATACAATATAGATATAATCAGAAGTTAATATTTGCGTCTTTACATTGCCCAGTATTTACCAAATATTGGTAAACCACTGAGTCGATACTACTGCTGGAGGTACTAAGGCTCTTACATGAAAATCACAAATTTGTGGACTTAATTCTGACCCTAGAGACTACAGTGAAGATGTGAAATGAATCGCAAGCAGAAGATGCTCTTGCCGCTGGATTAGGCTTCGTATTTCGTGTGTTTGGATTTGAATACCATTATGCGTGTATTTTGATCCGGGGTTTCCTTTTTTAATGCCCAGTGAGAGATTACTCCCTTGAAATTCATATACAGCATAAAACATTCACCACTGATACACAACATGAATAAACTGGTTTTTTATTTCTTTATAAAGAAGTTTTAAATTGTTTCACTGATTTACATTGTCCAGTGTAAAATACCCATGTGAGAGATCAACAGAGCATAGTCCAAAGAGACAAGAAAAAATTGATACAAACTAAAAGATTAAACGAAAACAAAAAGAACAAAGGCTTGGAATCCACGAACTCATTTACAAAACAGGAATGGGATCAGGTGCTCAAGTTTAATGATCAGTTAGGTACATACTCTTTGAAAGAATACCGTTCTGAATTTTGGTGAATATTAATGTCACTAGTTCACAATTTCATAATTCGCATTACATTAGACAATTTTAACATTCTTCAAATTTCGTACTTTTAAAATGGCACTCACTTTATAGGGTACAATATTTTATAGATCAAATATAAAATGTCATAGATATTAAGGCACTCGATCAAACAAAGACAAAAACATATTAAACCGTCGAGTGTCAGACTCGTAGTGCTGTAGATTATCTTAAAACAAATAGCATATAGAAACTGTATATTAAAAACACAGTTTCAGTCTTTTGTTTGATGAATCATGATACAGCCGAAACTTACTCTCTACCAACAGTCAGATATCACTCAAAACTACCCCATGTTTTCATATTGAAATGAAATAAAATAAATAATGAATGATGTAGACTTTAATAAGATAAGGAATGGGTTGCTGTCTTGACGACATTTTTTTGATAATCAATTTATTTATAATAATAAAGCATAGAATCTAAGGCAGTATTGCCGGATCTGGAAATTGCAGTAAACGCTAGCTAACCGAGCCCAATATTTACATTACAAATGCAGATTCGGGGACAATTACATGCAGTTGCCACTGAAACGGTCAGGTACGCCATTGTTTTTTGTATTTGCAATCCAGCATTATTTTTTCTCTAAAAGCAGGCAATCTCATAAGTTATTTGTATTTTAGGAAATTATTCAAACTCAAAAGATTTTTTTTCAATATATATAACTATTAAATCAAAATAAAAAATATATTTAAATGGTCACCAATGCAATTAATTTAGTATCAGGACACATGTTAATGCAATAAAAGGCATCTTCTACTTACTTTCAGACTAATACATGATCCAAGTCAAAAATCGGAAAGAATGTGCAGGCATGAAGTTTTAAACTGTCTTGTGGTGTATCAACACTATTTTTTCAAATGACGTTAACTCTACACAATTCGTAGTTAGTTCAAACTCTTAATAAATCATAAATCGTTTCAGAAAATTTTGAAATATCCTTGAACCTAAATATGTATTGACTATTGCTTGAAAGGATATAGATGTATAAGTATTCAACTACCTTACAAGAGTATTTTGTGTTAAAATTCTCTCATAAAACGCTTTTTGGGATTTTATTGCAACACATGTTGCACCAATAAAAATGAATAGATAATAAAAACTTCATAAAATTTGTTAAGTTGTTTTTTTCCAAAAGGACTTGTAATTTATTAGACAAATCACAAGGTTAATGTCATAGGCTGTTTAAAGAGTACATATAAAATTTCATTGCATTATTATTCCGTTTTATAATGAACGTACTAGATATGAAATGGTGTAATCCTAATCATTTTAAGAGGAAGCGAAAGAAAACCGAAGGGCTAGAAAAAAGAGCAGAGTCGATAGACATGACAATCTAGAGAACACGAACAATCTGGATCGAGACACACATGCATATAAAACTAATAAATAATTACTAAATTGAGATCAATGCGGATCACACCAAAGACCAAAAAGGATTCTAGATTCAACAATTTACTTTATTACAAAGTTCCTTGAAATTAGGCCAATATGACTTTTTATCAACTTATATTTCTTATTAAGAAATGGTTTCAATTTATGAACAAGATATAAGCTTTAATTCATATAACATGTATGTACTAGTAATATGATAAATGCTTTAAGTATAATGGTCACATATGTACATGTATGACCTCCTCAACATGTGTTAAAAGTGAAAATCTTTGCTAGTCTTGTTTCCTTCTTAAGATGTTTAAGGGCATAGTACGACTGAATTACGAGAATAACTTATCCCACAAGAATTCATTAATGAAAGCAAATTCAGGTCAGGAATATTGACACTTATATTTGTGGTTGTAACAAATCGATGAAAAACAAACACTTAATTTCTATTTTTGTTTAAGTTGGTTGTCGAGTAAATAAAGGATCACCCAATTTGTAAAGGGGTAGTTTCTAAAAATATACATTTATATAGATATACAATTACATTATTAATTTTAATTAGAGTTAATGTTAAGTATATGCCCCGAAGAGGGATGATATATATCAACAAGAAAATAACATAAATAAAAAGTGGCTATTTAAAGACTACTTGGAGGGTTTTAACTTTATTTTGCTTATGAACCAGGATATATTTAAATGTTTAAGTGGAAAAGAAAAAGACCCTAGTTTTCGTAAAAAATTAATATCAAAGATACATATCATATCACGACGTACTCTGTTTAAAGTGACAAGACATAAAGTCGTATCGCCGATTTAAAGTTTACGTTAATTTGAAATCTCCATAATTAAAGTTTTAGTGATTTGTTTTTACTTGAATTTGATTTTTTCGAAGAATACGTATCAGTTTGATTGACAAAACTAATACTAAATTTCCATGGAACAATCCTACAATTTCAATAACAAAATAAGAAAAAAGGCACCAACCTACACCAAATGTTTGATGTACTATTTAAAACAATCCTTAAAAGTTAATTTTAAATTTGAACATATCATATTCTCAGTAAGATTTTTTAAAATTATTTATTGGTAATGATTTTTACTTTTTTTTTTTAGAATTTGATGAAATTAAGCAACTTTAATAGAATTACAAGTATATCTATATTTTTAAAAGATAAAAACTGTGCCTGGTTGATTTCAGGAAGTTTGCTGACGAATTAGAGCCTAGTACGGGTTTCAAATTGTCATGATAATTTTGTAGAAAGAAATAGTGACAATAGGTCATTAAAGTAATACATTGAACATGTTACTGGGCGTTTGGAAATAAGACGAAAGAGAATACTTTTGTGATATATTTTCAACCCTACATATATTCCACAGTAAAAATCGCATATATTACTACATAAACTGGGACACTACCTTAGAAAATACGCAACTACTTGCCACACTTTTCATGATTTCTTTTGGTAATTTTACAGCCCTTGTGCATGCTGTGTGGGCTGCTTATTGAGACTATATTACAAAAGATTCCTTATAATAACTTGAACACAAGACAGCATTTCGTTAAGAAGTACAATGTTAAAAGAATAATAAGTTCCTATTCTGGACTAATGGAAATATTATCACCTACATATAGCTTAGGGCAGGCAGGCATACATTATGCAGCATCTGGCGGCGGGGATGAACATATTATACATGGCTTGACATTTTTTGTATCCTTTCGTAGGTTTTGGACTTTAATTAAAATTTGTGTCATTTTCGGCTTTGTGTGAAAATACTGTTATATGTCTTTAACATAAACATTAATTCAAATTTTCTTACTTATTATGAGGGTTACAGTATCAAACGTACAAAACATTGTAATTTCCGTTGTCATATAAGGAAATTTGAAAGAATTTCCCCATTTCAATTATACACATAATTTAAAATCAAGCTTAAAGGCTTATGTCACTTCAACAATGGACAAAATCAAATAGTCGTTGTATAGCCACATTAAGCCGTTTAAATGGTGAATTAAGAACATTCTCGTACATAATTCCTTCGATGACACCACATCAATATTGATAGTATGATTAAAAAGTTTAAATTTGAATGTTATAAATGGGGCGAGTGGGTGACTGTTAGATCATCTGATATAACATATAGAACACTCCAATTTCATCACATTGTTTGTATAAACATACTTGTTACCTACTATTTTAATAGTATAATGTCTCAGCGATGTATGTCCTATCTTTTAATTCCGAATTAAACAATGACTTAGCATATACATATAGTAACAGTAATAATATTTGTCCATTTCATTTGGCTTTTTTTGTTAAAAAGTAATCCACTTGAAGAAATGCTTATCAAAATTTATTTGTCCATGGATATTTCAGCACTGATTCTGCTTTTGTCAAAATTTTAGGTTTTACCTTAGGTTGAGGCTGTTAAAACTTGAAAGTTTTTTAAGTTTATGAATCTCAAAGAAAATTGTCCATTTCATTATGGTTGAATCATCCATCTTTCAGATTGTGGGAAGAGCTATTAGAGGGTTGCTTTACCTTAGGTAACCTCGTCAAATCTTTTATATCTTCACAAAAAAGTCTTTTCTTTAATTACAAAGTGATGTACGAGATTGTTTTTTTTTTATAAATTAAGACCTCTTAAATTTGCCAACCTGACCTTATTATGTTTTGAAGAATTTTAAATAATACCTACCCCGCAAACCAAAGCTTTAAGGTAAATAACCCTAAAAGGATTATGATGAAAAATCATAATGATTAAAATGTTGATATAATTACCATATATAGGGTCATTTTATGATTTATGATAATATATACATATTTATACTACTTTGTTATTGCTCAATCTTTTTATTCAAATTATTATATAACTCTGAATATTTATCATGAAGTTGTTTACTACGGATCAAAATATATATACGAACCAGCAGTGACAAGATAATGAAAACAATAATAAAATCTTTAACGGTTATTTCCATAAAAATAGATGGCTTTATAGGAGTGATCTGGTACTGTTAGACGACGATAATCTTAGTTTCGGGAAAGTCATTTTCAAAATCTAACATTATAGGGGAAATTTGAAAATTTAACTGTCGGGACTGTATAGAAACACATTGTGGGGGTGCTAACTAAAAAACACTGTGTATTATCAATTGAGGGAAGTTCATTTTTGGGATTCCCTGAAATCACAAAAATAATAGTTTTGACTGCACCAATAAACACAATGATATCGCGAGGTTATGTTATATTTCCCATTTTGTAAATTAGAAATTTATCAGAAGATATAGATACATTTTGATAAATTTCTAATTTACAGAACGGGAAATATCACACATAAACATGTAATTGAAAACAAATATACAACTATGAACAACGCGAACCTTACCAAAATCCTGGGGTTTTAGGTAGTCTGGAAGGATAAGTTGTTCCTGCTTCTTACGACAACAGCCGTATTGTCTATTTTTTCAACCTGATATTAGTCAGTTCAAGGTGAAGGGGAATAAAATCGTAAAGGTAATATAATATCCAGGCGGAGGACAGCCTATTTAGGTTACGCCACATCTTCAAATGAAAAGGCTTATCTTCATATGTGAAACGGATATTCCATACTGGTCAAGAAGGGTGGTGGTGTAGATCATACAATTTCTGGAGTGATGACATCAACTTAGGAGGTAACAGTATTTATTTAAAAAATTACCGGTATCAAATGATTTGATGGTCGCAAATTGAGTTTACTGGCGACGTGTTAGCGGAGCCAGTAAACGGTTATTTGCTACTATCAAATCAAAATTGATGCCGGCAAATCTTGAAATACAATACTATTAACTCCATTATAATGCAAATGAATTAAATTACGTTTAATCTTTAATTATATTTTAACATATGAAAAAAACGTCGGCAAGAGTGCAGTTTCTCCGGTGGCATCAAACATGGATTTGAAAATTTTGACGTCATCAATGCAATCATAATCATTGTTACAAATACTGTTGCATTTAGAATTGGAAGCACCCAATCCCTGTTGATCTCTGTGTCAAAGACTTATCTCGATCTAAAATCAATGCATTGCTCTTGAAAAGCTTATTCATTCATAGCTGGGCGATGTATACGCTGTATACCAGCTAGAATATTACTGCCAAAGAGCGGAAAGTTGGAAGTCGTCACGTTTGACATATAACATTGTATTAAGCCTTAATCTTGATGTCGATCAAATGCGACGGAAAGACACAAACATTCCTTATTTATCAAATTCATCTGCGTATAAAAAATGTTCATCAGATGAGCTAGAGGCCAAAACATCAGACGTCCAAATGAGAATATAGAGAAATCACAGAGTCTGTGATATTATTCGTTTTCCACTTTTAAGTCTAACTGGAAGCATTTATGTAGGGCGATCATTATTTGTTATTAGAACAGCTTAATTCAGTTACTTGCTTATAAGTTTTCACCAACGTTAACTTTATTGCCGAAATACCCATGTGACTTTGAGATGCAGAAAAACACTTGATTCGTTATTTCATGATGCTTTGTGCTTTTCATGAACTTTTTACACTTATGTAGCCTGTTAAACAATTCTTAAAAGACTGAAATTACTCTTTTTTTATTTCAAATTTCTGTCGCTGATACGGCGAATATTTTTGCATAGGAGTCGGTGCGTTTGCGTTTTTACCCCATATATGAACACTTATTAGCTACCAATAAACATTACAATTATGGACAAAATGAAGAAAAATTAGAAAGTGATTTCAATGTACAAAAATTATAACAAAATATCTATGATATAGGTATTTGTTGACATTTCGATTTTGTTTTGGGCAAATGTTCGGTGTTTTGTTCGCAAAAGAAGCTGCAGAATTAAATAAGGTGCGTGATTTTTAGTGGGTGTTTCTGCAGCTCATTATGTTTGTACTTTAATTTCAAATAAGTATTTAAAATCTTTATTTATTCTTTCATAACAAGAAAAAATTCCTGTGGTGGAAATCAATATGTTTAATAAAGTTATTAACACAGTAACGGTCAACAATGCATGAATGTGACTAACATTTGTTAATTGACCGCTGTGGCTTAATCTGTAAGGCCACACGTGGGCTAGAAGTGTCCGTGGTTAGCCTTTGTTGTTTGTTTTTGGTCTAAGTGATTGACCCGATTTAGGCGAACTTAGATACTATGGGAAAATATGAAATATTTCTTGAAAGGGTCATTTGGTTCGAAAATAATCTGAATAGATTTATATGTACATGACAGGGTAACAGATTGAATAATAAAACTATAGTAAGCTAAATTACTTAGGGCAGCAGAGGCGGATCCAGGGGGAGCAGGGGGGTCCGGGTCCCCTTTGAATCGCAAAAATGATTAAATGATTAAAAAGGTAAAGTTTTTGGTAAATGTTGGTCTTAATCTCCATTATAAATGGAAAAAAATGATGAATCAAGAGGTCCACAAAATGTGCCCCCCCCCCCACTTTCCAAAAGTCTGGATCCGTCTCTGGACAGAATATATCATTTGTATAATACAGCCTTCAAGTGGAAATTCGAATGTTACGTGTCTATTGTGAATTGTCCCTAATCTCCTTTATGAAAGTACTTTTTCCTGAATCTGATTCGGTCCACGATTTCCATGGAAGTCTTTAATTATCATGAAAATTGACATTCATGAATAAAGTCTTTTTCATAGAGAGTAACTTTGAAACTACATATGTAACATGTGTAAGGTATCAAAGAAGGTAGAATAAACTTTGCATTAATAGAAAAATAAAACAAACGATATTGGGATGAATTTATCATTTTAACTTCTGTTTTCAAATTTATTTGATAAATTTCACATTTTATTACTATATTTATACGATCTGTATAATGTGTCATTTTAGAGATTATTTGCACTAGAAAACCTTATAAGAAGCGCAGTTGATGTTATGTATAATAGATATCTTATATCAAGCTATATATGTAGTATATAAAACTTTAATGCCTTGGCATTTACTGAATATTAACTTAAAATCAAATGTAATATTTGTACCAGGAGCGATGCATCACTAACAGGATGTGTATATGTGATATATATTGTTCGGCGATCTACAGCATTTGATTGGTTGCTTTTTAAAATCAATTACGTGATGTTTCATGTGTTTTGATGTTAAATAACAAAATAGGTTATATGTGCAACAAGTTTTTTCTGTACATAATGTATTATTGGTAAAAATACTTCCTGATAAAAATGAACTGGAATCAGTAGTTTTAGATTCAGGACTTATTACATTCGTAAGCGAGTTTAGAGATTAGGGACAGGTGCGACAAAACAATTGACATGTATCATTTAAGGTGGCTGTTCGGTTTTTCAACCTGCAGGTAGATCAACTACTAAAGTTGGTCAGTTGGATCGAGCGGGATTTGTAAATGATCAACCTCGCATTCGCAAAGGTTGTAAAGGGTTAAAGAATAAGCACTAGGTATCGCCGTCTTAGAGGCACTTGTCCTCTAAATCTTTCGACCCTATCCACATGATCCAGCCCGTTATTTGTCCAGTGGCAGTTTAAAATACCCTCCCTTACCAGTCCCCTGCTCGGTCTTTATATGTTAACTTGTTCCCATCCTGAATATGGTTGCATATTGTCCGCTGGATTTTTAGCAGCAATAAATCAATCATTCAATCAATCGTGCAATCGAATTTTCACTTGAAGGCCGTTTTATATTCAGGTAATTTTGTCTTAAATCCATTCACTTAAGTCTATCAGTCAACACGGGAAAGTTTGAGAACCGATGTATACCCTTGGGTACCGCAATATTTTTTAAGATCTGCATTGCGTATTATCTGGACTTAATTTTAATCAGTTATAGTTGAATTTCATTAATCAATCAAATCAGATCTAGAAGGATCTCGGTGGAGTTTGGCCAGGAAATGGGAATTCTAACAGTTAAGGAATAAGTTTGCAATTAAAGGGGCACAGTTGGTACCCTTAGAAATCTCTACAACCTGTAGGTATTTTTTCGCCATTGTTGGTGTAAATATTATCAAGAAGCAACTTAATTGAATTTATCGTTTCCTCACAAATCCAATAATTGCATCTTTTGTAGTAAGCTGTTACATCCGAGAAGAAAGCTCGATTACCGTTACAGCAAATATATCTCTATGTGATCTATTTATATACAGATCTATAATTTACATTGATATTTCTTTTTTAAAATTTTTATGTAAATCGTGACCGATAAGTTACAAACAACCGGGATTTTCCGTTTGATTCGTGGAACCTCAATGATGACCTATGATTTGACCCCTATTTCCTTACGTTGTGCATGATAGACGAGTTTTCCAGCAGACGATCGGCATTCCAATTGGCACTTATTGTGCTCCTCTCCTCACCGATGAAATTTCTTCACTCGTTTTAGGCAGAATTTCTTCAAAAGCTGTTACAGAAGAAAGAAAGAAAGTTAGCCCAAACCTTTGATTTAAGCTTCCGTTATATAGATGATAATCTTTCACTGAATAATGCACAATTCGGTGATTATCTTCACCTCATGTACCCAAATGAGTTTGAAATTAAAGACACAACAGTAATTCCCAAGTCTGAATCATACATTGATCTTAATATGGAATTGGACAATGCAGGAAGGCTTCACACAACTTTATTGCAAACATGATTACTTAAACTTTCCAATAGTCGACTTCTTATTTATCGGCAGTAACATTCCAGTTGCCCGGCGTATGGCGTACAATGTATACATCTCCCGGTTCATACGTTTTCAAGAGCATGTTTCCAATACATCAATTTTCTAGACAGGAGCTGGGTCGATGACACAAAAAACTGACAGTTATATATTGCTCCTCTGTTGAAGTTTTCACTCCAGAAATTTTACGGTCGACACCACAATCTTGTCGGCTGGTATGGAATATCCGTTTCGCAGATGAAAACGGACAGTTTTCTGTTAAGTTGCATGGTAAACCAAAAACAGCTGTTCGCTTTCTCTGCCTAGGGATTGTTATCCTATGAAACCTATCCTTTACCCTGAAAGGACTAATACCGGAATGTAAAATGGACAATGTGGCCGGTGTCTTTAAAGAGACAGCAACTGCTTACCCTTCTGGTTCACCCCAGGTTTGATGGTGGGGTCCGAATTTTTCAGTGCTTTGCATGTGTTTGATTTAAATTTTATATGTATATGTGTCGTGTTCCGTCTTGATTGTGT
>JARWCS010000006.1:3151104-3163701 GCA_034783895.1 Geukensia demissa | reverse complement strand
AAATTTGGCTCAAAATGGCAGGTTTTCATAGATCAATATCCCGGTTCAGTGTTATAACCAGAATATAATTCAACTTTTATTCCTAACATTTCATCTTATATCTGTCATAAAACCACAAGAAATAAAAAATTTATCATGTCTTGTTACCGGAGACCATTGGTTAATTGCACCATCAAAATGAAGCAAACTTACAAAGTCGACAAAATTAACATTACGCCCTATAGGGAATTTTTTTTATTTCAAATTAAAATGAATTTTTAGCTACAGCTTCAGCTGCGGCAAAAAATTAGAATTCCAACGATATATAATATGATACATTTCACTGTAAAACTTTTGATACATGTTCACTTTTGTTGTGGCAAAATTCGTTTGGTGTACTATAGTTAATATTGATTGATTGATTGCTGGTTGCTTAATGCCTGTGGAAATATTACATCCATATTTAGGACGAGAACAAACTTAACAATTACCAAAATTATCGAAAGTGGGTGTGGGGTGGGACACAACAGGACAACGGCTTTAGACTGCCAGTGGAAAATGGGAGGACTTGACAGGGACAAAAAAAATTAGCATTTTGTAACGGCATTAGTGGCAGCGCAAATACAATGTACTAGAAGCAGAAATGAACCAAAACTTGTATGGAGTTAAATAAAGTTTAGGAAACCAGTACATTGTAGGAACTTTCATATTGTCAGAGTCAGCCTTTCATTGGGTGGTTACTTTCAGTTTTTATTTACGATCTGTTGTTTTGTCTAACTTGAAGCTTGGAAAGTGTTGGAACTATGAATTGCATTGCGGAGGACCTCTATTTATATAATACTTCGACAGACTACGATATATTATTTGCTGCTTTATCTGCAGGAACATGCACACAAGTTTTATGAAGTTCTTGTGTTTTAATCTGGAAACAGCATGAGTTGTACTTGTAAAATTAATAATTCGTTTCATAATGTTTAATACGAACATTTTCTATTTCCACTATTTTATTTATTTAGTTGTTAAGGCCTTTACTACAGGGTTTATCTGAATATTCTTTTTTATCCATTTTTTGCAATATGCGTGTAGAGATTTTTCGATAATATTACGATATTTGGTCCGATTAATTTTAATAATTAAACCGTAGTCAACAGGAGTCAAACTCCAGTGAAATTTCCTTAGGTGTACATTATCAGAATGGCCACCACAGCTTAATTGAACATGGAACTCTTATGAGAAATGAACTTTCAAATCTTCTTGTATCATTCAAACATTGGTGGAATGGTCATTAGGTGGTTTCCTTATAAAATCATAACCTGCTTCCCGCCCTGCAAACCAAGATCGTTGTTTCAGCCATACTTAGTTTAAAGTAGGACACTTTATGAAGTTCACTGGAAAATATTTTTGACCGTCTTAACCAATGCGAAACAAAAGTGAGTGGAAATGTCTTGCACCAGCATACAGGTATAATGTTTCCGTAGTTGAACTTATTTTTAATATAAATGTTCTCAAAATTTTCATGTCTAAAAATGATTACAGTTGAAATCAGAGAGCGAAATTGAGATCAAGTGGCAGAGGCGCTTCTCTTATTTTACTATCATTTGGGGGTTAATGTTAATAGTAGAATTAAACGAAGACAAACGAATGCCAGAGCTAGGTGTTTAGATTGATGTTTTTTTTAAATATTTGGTAACCTTACTCCGTAGAAAGGCTTTTTGGAAATTTCAAACCTTTATGGTAGGGATATTTTACTTAATTTTTTTGTCAAGAGGTAGAACTCTGTGAGTCGTCCGATAAAATATAAAAATAAAAGTACTGCCCTCACCAGATAGTTTTCAGGCACATAAAAACTGTTTTAGGTGGGGAATTTCTCATTGTTATTTTTCTGTCTTTTAATACTAAATTTAAAATATGGAATTATATCAACCATTTACTTGTATTATTGTTTCATTGAGATGAGAAAGAAAATGCAATTTTTAAGTTATATGTTACTCTATGAGCATTCGACAGGGCTTTTTGTAAACCCCGCCAAGAGAGTTTCCTCCCTTTTACATTGTAAAGCCCATAGAGACTTTTCACTTGCTCCAGGTTCATTTACCTTGAAAAGAATATAAAAACGAAATGTTTTTTGTTAAGACTCACCAAGATACATCTTTTTGCAAAATTCTATTGAGAATAAAAAATTATAACACCTTTTACTTTTGAAAAAGTCATTCCATGAAGTAAGGTTTACAGACAGTAGGCTTATTTAATTTAGGCCTGCGTGTCGCCAATCATACTTAAAGGTGAAGATTTCAGATACTAGGGTCTAATAACAGAACAAGTATTTTCAATATATTTAAAGCGCAACCTTGGAACGGAATAAGGTCTCATTAAAATCAGAGACATATAATAAAATTGATCAGCTATAGTACAACATGCAATTATCTTCCTATAATACACACATAAATAAAATTCTGAAAACACTCTGGAGTTCTTTTGTTTTATCAATACATCGATGCACCCGGCGATAATCCATGGATTAATTCTGATATGCATAAAGTAATCAGAAAAGAGATAATCTATAAGAAATACAAAAAATATGATAACTAAAAAATGCAAGGACATCGAGCGCCTTGTTCAAAAGCTTATACGCAAGGCTTATGGGGACTATATTGAAAATATACCACCAAAATAAACTATCGATTTTTAGGTTATATATGCAAGGCCAAAGTTGAGTACCTTGTACCATTAGATTTTTGTTTAGTTTTTCAAGATAAGTATGTTTTCGAGAACCCTGAGAGCGCCACCTCTGAAGAATGACCTATAAATTTGGTGTGAATGGAGAGCTGCTGCTGCTTTCACAAAATTCATAAATAGACTTTCTCTCCTTATTATCAAGACGAGTAAAAAAAGTTCAGCAAATCTCAATAAGGGGATTTCTTTTATTTCAGATTTCCCCCAATTTAAGCAGTTTAGATTGCTAAAAAATACTCAGTGGAATATTTTGATATTATATTTTTATTTTATTGCTGCATCAATTATTCTTATTTTGACACAACTTTGGTACGATTTGGACAGTTTTTATCTTCAAAATCAAAAGTAGTACGCCTTACCTAGAATTAAACAAATCTGCTGCATGGGAACTCACCCTAGGTAACCTTATTTACCTGAAAAAATACTTATTATTCCTGATTTATTTATGTCTTATAAGTAGTTTGCTCCATATCTGACTATTATTACAATTGTTAATGAATATTTGATGTGAAATATAGGTAAAATTTCCTATTAATTACGTCAAATTTTGAATATTAAGTTCTCATGAGTCTAATTTTAGATTTCTTTAACATAATTTAATGTATGCTGTTCACTTAATGAATCAGATTAATGAAGATTAAATCGTGGTTTTACCAAAGTATCATTGTTTTAAGGGGAAATGGGTGATTATTGTGTTCAAAGATTTAACATTATCATCAAAGAATGATACAAAAAATTTATACATGAAGCATTAAATAAAAATTAAAATTACTGTTTTAATATTTAATCAAAGTAAAATAAAAGTAATTTGAAGGTTGCAAATATGGTTGAAAAGAAAATTATGATTATTATCTAATTGAGAAATATTCGAATTTTCTCGGAATTTCTGTTTATTTACAAAATAAAGCGCTATAAAGATTTTCTAAAATATCCTATTACTTATTTATTGTATATTGAATTAAAATAAGGAAACAATCATTAAAAATTTTAAAAATATATTTAAAAAAAGTCAAATCCTAAGAAAATCAAAACAGGTGCAATCCAGGAAACGCATAAATGAAAGTCTATGTGGTTTACCTTTCCCCCCACTACATTTGAATTAATCAAAATGCATCAAAAAATACTCCCTAGTCTGGGGAATCGAAATTGCGAACAGGTAGAACCCTGATAAAAGGGCGTCCGTTCGTTTGGCGGGATGTATAAATTATTACCCGCGTACTCCTCTTCCCGAAGTGAGTAAATAGACAGAAGATAACTCTATCCTGGAGACACAGGTTCTCCAAATGTCCCAGTTTATGGAGAGGTATAAATTCAGAACTTGTATAGGAGAAGACGCTGAAGAAACCACATTCTTCGGCAATGACCCCTTGTTTCCTAGTAACAACTCGTTTTGAGGAAATCTAGGTTAATTGCGAGGGTAATTTGTCCGACCATATCCACCTGCGTAGTGCCAATCTTACGGTCCCTGGTTTACAATCTACCATGTTATTTACTGTGTTAACTTGTTCCGGTCCCCAAGTACGACCGATGTTGCACACTAACCAACCATCCTTTTCTCAATGCTTATTTTTTTCGAAAAAATGAGAGTCAAACATCCTAATACAAGTTAACCAATGTTGAATAAATATGGAAAATTTAGATATGCTTTAAGTTCATTTCATTTGAATTGAAAAAAACCTGTAGCCCAGTGGTTGGCGTTGTTTTATTAGTCATTTATTGTTACATGTTCACCATTTTGTCCTAGATTAGTTCGATTGTCGTGTTTTATGTATAGTTTCACAAGTGTATTTCGGGGCCTTTTACAGCTTCCGTTATGGTATGGACTCTGGTTCATTGTTGAAGGCCCTTATGTGACCTGTAGAATTCTAAATTCTACTGTCATTTGGTGGGTGGCTGTCTCATGGACAATCATGCCACATCTATTTTTATATTGACGAGTTTGAATTAAAAAATTTTGGAATAAAAATTTTCGCATCAAGCAGTTGTCGGCTTTTGAGACGCACAGTTGTGCTTTTATAATTTTTTTTAAATTAAAACCCTTTGTAAGGGTAAGTTGTCAACTATTTTTTTTTTTATAATATGGTCATAAGCGTCGTTTTTCTTCAAAAATCTAGTTAAAGTGTCGTGAAAACCATGTATTTTTGGTTACAAGACTTTCCATGGGCTGTTTACTGTTATTAGTACATAAAAATTCCATAAACCAAGAAATTTTGCCCCAAAATTCTGAAAAACCACATTTTCAACTGTTAAAATAACATATAACCTGTACTTAACTATAACTCGCCGGAGCATATCTTATGTTTTGATGGAACTATTTGTCGCTTCATAAAACGATCGCTAAATTTACGTGTTAAATCTAATCCGGATTAAATTGTAGTTTGAACGCAAAATGTGGAATAAATCTGACGTCATTATTTAATAGTAACGTTATTGTAGGAGTGGGGTCCATGTTGTTCATTTGTTTTTTAGTTTTTAGTGTTGTGTTTTTGTCGTTTTGGTCTTGTCCTCGTTGGTCTCCGGAGTTTGTCAGTACTTTTACATTTTCCCTTTTCCTCGAGTATCCCCTTGGTATTTCTTGACACATTTTATTTATGGTCTTTTGATATCTACATTTCAATTTTAATCCGGATCAAGTTAAGCAACAAACCCACCGCTAGTTTGAACACAACAGGTTAAATGTAAACTGGCTCAAGTTGATCCGGATTAAATTAAGCCTTGTCTGGACAGGTCTTTAGTTGCGCTATGGTGGCCATCTTTGGATTTCCGATCAAGTCATAATTCAATGGGCCTAGCAGTTTAACTTTTTTTAAATTTGGACCAAGCAATACATATTAATATTGACAAAATCAACACTGGCGACCATGTTAACTTGTGATCTACACCTAATTCACATTATATGCTTAATTTGTTTAGATGTTTATGGCCCACGAAGGGCGGGTGACTAAATACATTTCAAATATGTGATCAATTTTTTTTCAAGACCTGATTTTTGAAAACCAACATTCAGAGCCCGGATTTGCTTCAATTTTTACGGATTAATGTTTCCAATGTAACATTAATTTGGGTGTGTTCGTCGAGGTGCAAGACCTGGAAATCTTTATGCTTGCCTTTTCAAGTGGACGCGGTACTTGCACACCTTTTTTCTATTAATTATTTTTACATGATCAACAGGTGATCAATGTGGTAGCTCGAGATAACCCAGTTTGCTATAAACTTTGTTTGGACTCTGAACTAGCTGTACTTTTTCGAGTTCGGTAAATATTTTCTTGTTTTAGTTGTGTTATTGTCTGCATACTATGGCCTTTAAAGGTTAAAATTTTATATATTTTGTTTTACTGTCCTTTTGTCAGACCTCTTTCACATGTCATGTTCAACTCTGCCACTTGCTTTATATGCCTGTCCAAAGTCGTGGAAACTAATCCAGTAGATGTCATTTCTATGTTTAATTGCTACTGGTTATATGACCGATAGTTGTTTTATTTGAATACCATCACATTTTATTTTTTGGGGCCTTTTGCAGTTTGGCATTATTGAAGGCCCAAGGGCAACCTGTAGAAGTTTTCAGATTTACACGTTTTCGATGTCTGTCCCATGGACAACCATACCACATCTCCTTTTTCTATATTATTTAGGATTTTAACAGAACAGAAACCAAAGATTTCTGACAACTTTTTGCCACTACCCCAGTTTAACTGTATTTGTAAGGAATACCTCTGGATTTTAACATTTAATATCTGATTTGATTGCTTTACTTTTTATACATGTATTACTATTTGTTTTAGTGTAATACAAGAATAAAAAAGATTTGCAAAAAATGAAATCTGTTATTCTAATATTAATTCCACTAATGAAACAGTGTGAATTTCCATACATGTTCAGTGGTTTTCATTCAAAACAACCAAGGTTTCAAAGTTTTAACTGGTACCAAACTTGGAAATTTGAATTTGAAAAAGGCAACATTTTAAACAACACCAAGAAAAAAATTGAAGGACAAACTTTAGATAGTGCAAGACAAAATCAATCATTTTCTGTCTGTTGTAATACCTACACCTTGGATACTAAATTTACACCTTCAAACATTTTGAAAAATTGCTTGAAAAACTTTAGTTGCTTTCCTGCATGGGAAATGTATTTACCAATAAAACCAACACATATATGATATATAAACACTGAGAAAGGTTTTGTGGTCGTTTCTTTATTTTGGTCTTAAAAATTTGGATTTCAGTGGTCTTTGATTTCCAATAATACTTTGTTCAAAATTTTGAGTATTCTTAACCCGTAAAACTATTTACTGTTTATGGTAGACAGTTCGTAACAAATAAATTATAACAGTATATATATTAACAGTTCATGATTGTACAGTTCCCATTGGTCATTTAAGCTTCCTCTCCTTCACCTTCTTCTTCCTCGAATTCTCCCTCTTCCTCAGCGGTGGCATCCTGGTATTGTTGGTATTCAGAGACCAAGTCGTTCATGTTGGATTCAGCTTCAGTAAATTCCATCTCATCCATACCTTCACCAGTGTACCAATGCAAGAAAGCCTTCCTTCTGAACATAGCAGTGAATTGTTCTGAGATACGTTTGAACAATTCTTGGATGGCAGTGCTGTTTCCAACGAATGTGGCGGACATCTTCAAACCTCTTGGTGGGATGTCACAGACGGCAGTCTTGACATTGTTGGGGATCCATTCAACGAAGTAGCTGCTGTTCTTGTTCTGAACGTTCAACATCTGTTCATCAACCTCCTTCATTGACATACGACCACGGAACATGGCAGCAACGGTGAGGTATCTGCCGTGACGTGGATCACAGGCAGCCATCATGTTCTTGGCATCGAACATCTGTTGAGTGAGCTCTGGAACAGTCAAAGCTCTGTATTGCTGGCTACCACGGGATGTCAATGGAGCGAATCCTGGCATGAAGAAGTGGAGACGTGGGAAGGGTACCATGTTGACAGCCAATTTACGGAGATCAGCGTTCAATTGACCAGGGAATCGGAGGCAGGTGGTGACTCCAGACATGGTGGCAGAAACCAGATGGTTCAAGTCAACATATGTAGGAGTGGTCAATTTCAAGGTACGGAAGCAGATGTCATAGAGAGCTTCATTGTCAATACAGTATGTTTCATCAGTGTTTTCTACCAGTTGGTGGACGGAGAGTGTGGCATTGTATGGTTCTACAACTGTGTCTGATACCTGAAATCATAAAGTAAAACATTGTAACTAACAAACTTCAACTTGATAACTTCATATACTTAAACTGTTAAAGTGTAGGTGATGTGTGTGAGAAAGTTTTTATTTGTTAAATGTTGACATTATTTCACATTTTACATTGGTTCATGTGCTACATTTTTACTATCAAGTCCAACTTCACACAAATAAATATCTGTCAAACAACACCTTGACTTCAATGAAATTACAAAACATGCCCTACTACAATATGTATTTTACATGATTCATGCCATTTGTATGTTCTAAATGTACTTTCAGTTTACAACATTTGGAATATGTTAATCAAAAACTGACAAATTCAAAGCATTACAAAACATAAATGATGCAAGGCCAACTTACTTTTGGTGATGGTACAACAGAGAAGGTGTTCATGATTCTGTCTGGGTATTCCTCACGGATCTTGGAGATGAGGAGGGTTCCCATACCGGATCCAGTACCACCTCCCAAGGAATGTGTAAGCTGGAATCCTTGAAGACAATCACAACTCTCAGCCTCTTTACGAACAACATCCAAAACTGAATCTACTAATTCGGCACCTTCTGTGTAATGTCCCTTAGCCCAGTTGTTACCGGCACCAGATTGTCCGAACACAAAATTGTCTGGTCTAAAAATTTGTCCAAATGGACCAGATCTGACAGAGTCCATTGTTCCTGGCTCAAGATCAACCAAAATTGCACGTGGTACATATTTGCCTCCTGCAATCCAAAGAATAATCATGTAACATTTTACCAACATAATTCTTTAAAAAAAAAAAAAAAAAAAAAAACTTATTTCTTTTATTTAATGCTATTGCTAAAGCTTAGTGCAAACTGCTAAATGACTATCTAAAAACTCGTGTTCATACCTAACTTTTTACATGCAATATTAATTGTGTGTTACCAATTAACACATATTACATTAATTTAGTGTATTCTATTGATCTAAATCGATTTGTTGAATGTACATTTAATATTTATGGACTACACACCTGTGGCTTCATTGTAGTATACATTTATTCTTTCCAACTGCAGATCTGAATCACCATGGTATGTTCCTGTGGGGTCAATTCCGTGCTCATCTGAGATGACTTCCCAGAACTGAAAAAAAAATATTAAAATTTTACAAACTCACTAAAAACATGTAAAAAATCAAATGTCAATCTGTAATTCGGAACAATCAATATGCTATGAGTAACAACTTGGACGTGATCCAGACGGACTTCATTATCATATTCTAATTTGTCTGAAGTGTCTAACACGGAAATTTTACCCGACTTTACCTTAGCAACGAAAAATTTTCAAATATCCACTTTTAAATGAGTTTTTTCCCCGATAGTTCAAAAGTTGAAACTGTGCGTATTGAAATGCAACTATTGCAAACTTTTTCTATGAGTCATTCTGTGCCTAGACAATTTCACTTTTTGCCGGCGGCTGGGTAATGAAACTGACATTTCATTAATAATAACACTTTTCCGCATTATCATCTTATCAAAATATAGCCATGTAAAATAACCATGTTTTCACAATATTTGGTTTTGCTTTAAGTAAAGAACAATTTCATTTATAAAGAAAATATGGCGGGTGTTTCGCCGGTAAAAGTGAAACACGTGAAAAGGAAACTTCCAGATGTGATAATATATAAAATTAACGTTAAAAAAATAACTTACTTTAGCACCAATCTGGTTTCCACACTGTCCAGCCTGAATATGTACGATTTCCCTCATGTTGATAAAGTTTGTGGGTTAATAGTTTCCTTTGCTGGAACTTTGTATTTAACTTGTCTACGGTTGAACTAGGGCGCGCGCAGTATTTATAATAAAACCGACGAACCCCTTGAATACTCCGACCGGATTTAAAATCTGATTGGACGATAATTTCAAGTGGACTATTTTTAATTTTAAATAGCAGTTTAATTTTCTTAAAATGAATAAATCATGCAAGATAAAGTATCAAATATGTTCAATGTGAAAAACCACACAAAAATAAAATACTTTTTTAATAAAATTTGTGAAATCATAAAAAATAATTCTATCAATTGCGGATGAATTTGGTGAAAGTTGTATTTCACGGTTGTCAAGATAACAATGACCTTACGTCATTAATCTAGCAATGAATGAAAGTACCCGAAGATATGCGTAGCTACAACAAACGTCGGGTGGCAACACCAAATGAACTGAAACGAAAGGAAGATTGCATACCTAGAAAATTTTCGGTGAAAGAAAGATCAACTGAAAGTTTTTGAATTGGGGGAGGGCTAAACTAGCTGCTCTGGAGTGCGTACGTGGGAAAAATCTAATTGGACGACAAATAATAATTTTTAGAGATCTATTATATTCGGAGATCGCACATAAAAAATCCCTTTTGAAAGATTTTTCCCACGTAGGCCAACACATCTTCCACGGCCCCACCAAACTGCAGGTCCATATGGAAAACAGCACCTCATTACTTCGTTTAATGCAACCACCGAGTGTAACTTTAATTGGGCGGTCTGTTGTTTTCCCAATTTCTGTGGATTTTTTGTTTTACGTATGAGAGGGAGAGCTCAAAATGCACTTTTGAGAGCCTCAGGTTTATGCTTGAATGCTCTCAAACCCTCCGATAACATTTAGGTATCAGTTTTCAAAATTGTTACATTCAGTAATCACAGAGTTTCTCTTATGAGAGAATGTTTTGTCCAAATAAAAACTCAATGAAATACTGAACTAAATAGTTCAAGGCCTATCTTAGCATATGAAAACTTATAAAAGAAAATAAAATATGTTATCATATTCAAGAATTTGGTCTTCGTGTGGTTTCCATCGATTTTTAACTTTTTATTGTTACGAAGATAGGAAAAGTCAAGTGTAACGAAATAAAAGAAAAAAATGCTGAAAATGCAGTTAACTCAGTTTATGAAAACAGACGGCTTCAGCTCAGCCTTGCAGGATTTCAATAAACCTATTAAAAGACAAATTCAAGAATATTTAAATTTGGAGTATAACAACAGAAAACATCATAAGGCTTGAACGTTGGTAGTGGCTAATCTGAAAGGCGTCGGGGACAAGTGCCCCGGCTACATGTGGTCTTATCAAGTATATTTTCAATTCAATGTGATTCAATGTGTAGAGTAAAGTTTAAAGCTTCATTGTCATAGCTCTTATGAATGCAATGATCTAATTCAAATATCGAACATCATCAGAATTCTAAAACAGGGTCGTCGACACGTTTAACCTATTCGAAATGGTTCGTATGATCTTTTGTTTTCCCATTAAAACCCAGCAACACGTGTAAATACACAATTTAAAAATCATTGATTAACATTGGATTAAGTCAAATTTTGAATACACAGATCGATTTATTCTCCTTCTATAGAAGAATTATACAAACTAAAAATTAAAGAGGGAAGCATGTCTGTTCGTTGCTCTTGTGTTTTTGTTTGTCACAAGTTCCCGCTTAAATATTCTGAATAGAGCGAAATTAAAATGTAATCTTATTATTTATTTATGCTTGTAATTGTGTTTAATCAATATGATAATTACCGCGATAATTCAATAATCCATTCAGATTATCTTGATTATTAATTATAGGAACTTGAATGAGCATGATTTTGAGGGATCGACGTAGTTTGATTTTATGTGAAGCAAGATAGGAATATTTCATGTTTGACAGAAAACGAAACCGAAGATAAAGTGTATATAGGCAACATTTTGACCTGACTTGATCAACATTTACATATATGTGACTGCAGTAAATTTGAGACATACCGTATACCCCTTTTTCTTCCACTGTTTTTTGTTTGTTTTTAATTTTGCGAAACTTTTATTTAAAATTTGCACATAAAACGTGCCGATGCCCGGGTGCCGATGGCAGAAGAAGATTGACTTAAGAAGATTTGTGTCAATTTTAAATAAATGAAAACAATGTTACAAAGACTAGATATCAGTTGCTGTTTAAAATACTCGCATATTTTTGTTAATTTTAAAATATGAATCGATCGTACTATAATGCAATAGACAGAGCATACAACTAGCCGATGAATAAGGTTTAATCCATACCAGATTTTAAAATCGCACTAGGCAAGAAATGCACGTGTAATGACAAAGGTAGAATGGTAGATTTCCTATTGACTAAATTTTTGTTTAAATGAACTACATATTTTTAATCTGAGAAGAAGAGATCCATTTTTTTTACACTGTAAATTTTACAATGTAAAACGAACTAGATTTCATCTTTTCAGACTACTAAATTAATCTACATTTAGATATCGGCTTTCCTTACTGATGAAAGGTTACTTCTAAAATGCGCATTATATAGCATATCGATATTCACCATATATTTAATCTTTTGTATTCAACGTTGGTATAAACTTGATAATGACAATCTATAGAAATATAATAATTTTTAAGACATGAAAGGTAAAAATCACAAAAGAACTTATGTATCTTAAAGTGAATAAAAGGGGTGAGAAATTGAAATTCAAAACTACCCCCAGAGAACGAGATTTATTATCAATTGTATTTAGAATTTGGAACTGTCACTAAAAGCTAGTACTTTTTCGAGGCCGGTATATTTAAGGTCTACCCGAGAACCTTCTCGGTAGACCTTACTGTATTTCGTCCGATTATTATTATTTTTTCCTCCGCCAACTTTATAACTCTTATGCCCAAAACTGTACATGACATGTCGTAATGAGCTTT
>JARWCS010000006.1:3015033-3030506 GCA_034783895.1 Geukensia demissa | reverse complement strand
TCCCCACCTAATTAAGTTTTTGTGTGCCTGAAAAGTATCTGGTGTGGACAGTACTTTTATTTTTATATTTTATTGGATGACTCACTTGGTTCTACTTCTTGACAAAAAATTACTAAAATATTCCTAAGATAAAGGTTTGAAATTTCCAAAAAGCCATTCTACAGAGTAAGGTTTACAGACAGTAAATTTAAATTCTTATCCAACATCTTTTCCATGTAAGCAAGCAGGAAGCCACATTCACACTGATGTACATGTGAATTCTCTCAAAAATTTTCTTATAGATCTTCTTGAAATTGTAGTTCCTGTGAAGGGAGTGTGCACTTTTCATTCAAGATGAGATTGTGTGACAGTCTTGACAGTAATATCTTTGAAGTTACTTTTGGTAAGCAACGATGTATCCAGAAAAACATGGAGAGAAACACAGTCATTCTACTCAAGGTATGTATTGCATCTGTTTGTTGATTCTGTGCAAATAAATCTTGCCAAAATACTAACTTAAGAATTAAAATGAACAATGAATAAAGTTAGACTCACTTTTGTTGTATATGGTGTTTAACTACCAGTCTAAAATTCAGGCGGTTGGTGATCATGACTGCTGACTTAAAAAAACTCACTAAAATACCAACTTTTTCTAGGCAGGAATTCTGTGAAAATACAGGTGGTTGGTGACTCCTGACTTAAAAAAACTTACTAAATTACCAATTTTGTCTAGACAGGAATTCTGCACCATTAAAAGAAGCTTTTGTTTTATAGCTCCAGTAATTCGAGATATTTTTTCTATAATATGATATTGAATTGTTTTATTGGCAGAGTTATCTCCCCTATATTGCTTTACAGAGTATTTCATACAGCTTGGGGAACATTGTTGCAGTTGTATATTGCATATTATTTTGTGTGTGCATGGTTGTATTTTTGTGTGTGTACTGCAAGTAAATGTATTTGTGTTTTTAGGAAATGGTCTAATATTGTCTAGCTCAAACCATTTCCAATGTACTTATTTGTATTGCATCTTTAAAGATCCATTCAGAAAGATATACATACTGTCTGACTGAGAGCATTAATTTGCTGTGTAGGACTTTAATTACTTTCAAACCCCCTCCCCAATATATACATGTTGCATTTTGGCATTCCCATGCACTGAATATTAAGAAGTAAAAATAGCAGAAAATGGCAGAAATTATAGCAAATCATTCCTATATACTCATTGGTCAGAATAACATATAAATATTGAACTGATGATTTAAATGAAATAAGTAAATATTTTTTACCACAAAAAAGCACAACGATTGTTTGCATTAATATGAAATAGATTGCACATTTTTATGAAATCACCAAATTTTTATTTTTTAATCACAAAATTTCAAAATTTTTAGCATGCATTAAAGAACACAGTTGTAATAAGGTTTAATTTACTAATATAGCAAGCTAAAATTGTTGGTTTACTGTGCAATATAGCAACACACTAGATGACTGGATAGATTAAAATCTGGATTCTTGTATTATATCCTTGTCCCTTAATTTGTCAGAAACCTAACCAGTTTACTTTAAACACTGTTTCTTTTGTCACGTTAAAAGTATGCTATACAAATGATAAATAAATAAGATATTAAAAAAGAAATAATGCAAGTTTTGTCAAATCTGGTTATGAATTACAAGATTTTTTAACTGATTTCAAGCTTTGCACAAAAAGATCAATGCAGCAGTGATATTTGTTATCAAATTTTAGGTGACTTTACATTGATACGGCTCGACTTTGTTTTGGACATTGTTTCACTTGTTATGAAATATTGAATACGGAAATTATATTATTGTAAGTAAGTTTAACTTTCCTTATGTAGATGGTTGTTATAAGTATTAAAATTTATATTTATGAAATATGATTTTATTTAACAGGTGTGGCAGAGTTTTCTGATAAAATGATCTGTTTTCTGAAGAACATGAGAGAATTTTGATGAAATTGGGTGGTATATTATGAAGACTGATGATGAGAATTAGGACACAAGGCCTTTACAGAATCCCATTTTAATAGTATATAAAAAATGGCTTATCACCATCAAGATATGAAAAATTCCAAAGTGAAAAACAAATTGTCAACTACTCAGCTGAAAACCAGTCAAATGTTTCAATTCTTCTGTTGTCATGGTAATAAAATATTCTCAAATTTAAAGAATATTTCCAGTCTCATTTAACTTACTGATAAAAGAAATTTATGAATAAGCATACTGTAAGAAAAAAGGTTATTGAAAAATTTATACCACATTCAACAGGACCCACAAACTACAGACCTCACTAGAGCAAAATGACTTAACATTCACCCCCAAAATCAGGCGCTGTGAAATGTTAGTCCTCAGTTTAAATGATTGAACCTCTCTGGAAAGTGAGAATCCTCGGTTCAAAAAATGATAATGCTCTGGAATGTTAGAATCTCTGCTAAGGTGAACATAACCTTATCAATCTTTACTATGTAGGAATCAGCCACATTGAAAACTCGTATTTGAAATTAGAGAATGGTAATTTTTTCCTAAAAGTCATATTTAGACATGTTATAAAAGTAATTGTGGTTGTACAAGTTTTAGTTCATCAAAATTAACTTTGAATAGACTTAAAAGTCATTATTAAAAGTGAGAATTATAATTAAAAGTGAGAAAGATAGGTTTTTTTTTGTTTTGATTGAAGGATGATGAAGTGACATTTTATCTTTAAATATAAGTTTGGTTCTGTGGTATATAATGATGCTTTAGTTTGTGCTGACTATTTGATGGATTGTGACACTTGTTATACCCACTAATTAAGACAAGATTACTAAGGATGTTAGTTATTTAATTATAGTTGCTAGATTTAATTACTGAAAAAAAATTAATAGCCCAGGAATATAATTCTATTCTTCTTGTGTAGGTTTGGTTTCAACGGACGACCATGGGGATCAGCACAAGACGCCACAAAATATTCGGAAACGGATATCCTGAAGGATCTATTGTACATGGATTGGCGTAGACGTTAATTACAGGTACTAGAGTAACAGGTAGCTGTAATGTTACGTTATTAGTCCTAATTTTCCGGTCCGTAAACCACAGCCGCAAATGAAGTTGACTCTAATTTCACTTAAATAAAACCACAGTGTTTACTTAATAAATTGTTTAAAATCTCTTTGTAATTCAATATTTTTAAATATGAGTAAGCAATCTTAAGTTTTTTGAAGAGCAGAAATTGAAACTTAATTTGTTTATGCCGACTTCCCTGATGGCTTTTAATCTGTTCGTAAGATAAATGTGAAATTAAAGTTAAACAATATCGTCCCCTACTTCTCGGAGACAGTTACCGGTTTATGAATTTGAAATTTTCTGTTTGACAATATTGATTTTGCATTTGAGGATTTATGTACACTTTAAACTGTAAGACCACCATAAAGACAGTCTGACGAGTGAATATTGACATATATCGACTGTTGTTTGCTTTTTTGGCTTCTGTTTCACTTGATGATTTAATCCACACTTTATTCTTTCATGTTCCATAAGCCTTTTCAACTCACAACAACGGATAAAAGGTCAACTTTTAAAGAAAATGTAATGTTAACATTATCTTTTTGACCAAATATATGTTGTAAATCTTCATCATTGATTTTTTTAGTGTCAAGTTATGTTTTTTTTATCAGAAAATTAAGCATTTAAGCCAGATATGTTAAGTTGATGCCTCCTTAATCAATTGCTATAAATTTAATATTATTGACCTGATTTATTTTGAAAAAAAATTATGACTGGTCATTATTGTGATTCATATATTAAAGTTTTTAGTCTTAAATAACATCTCCATGCCTCATCAGAATTTTCAAAAAGGGTAGTCTTTACAAAACCAAAACAAGCAAAAGTCCCAGCTCTTTTCAAGATCAAGCTCATAGTTATCTCCCCTGTATTATCATGATATAGTTGAAGAACAGGGACCTTGATTGCTGCTATGTTTTAATTTTTTCAGCACCTTGCATGCTTTGAGACCAATTTAGAACAAACATTTTCATATTATTTCATATCAGATATAAAATAAACATTTTAATTGGTGTAAACATGGTCATGTGTCATTTTTTATTTTGCAGTATAAAGAGCTACCAGTCAATAACGTGATATTGCAGGGCAATATCATGACTGTTATCGTGATAATGCCCGCTCAGCTTTGCATGATCTACTGTAAAACAGGATAATTTTGCGACAGCAAAATTTCGTGAACCCCATATCTTACATTATTTCGTGCATGGTTGAAATCGCGAATCTTCCAATTGGTTTCAGTTGAAATAAATCTCACTATTTATGATTAAAAATTGAATGAGTTCCAATTTAATCAATTTCTAAACTTGTTAAATTTAAGTAATTAGCAATCAGTCATCCATTAAGAAATTAATTTAAAGTAATTAGCGACCATGTTTTTACAACTGTTAAGAGTTCACAAAAAGTTTGTTTTTATTATTTTTGATTAGTCGCTTAAAAAAATATCTTATTGTTTATCAAATATAATATTGATCTAAAAAATTAGTAGATATGAACATAAAATATAATTTTCTTAGAAAAGCTCTCGATTGTTGACTGTTGCGAAAAAAACGCGAAAATAACATGCTCGTGAATATATCCTGTTTTACAGTACCTTAACATTTTTAAAATGCAACAGGGTTATGTCTACTGTTAAAGATGTTGTGTCATTGTTAAGTTACTTAATTAAAATATAAATAAAATTATTTAAATTTTTTTTGTTTCATATGGCAATTAAGCCTATAAAATCTAACAAAAAACACATTTATTATTGACACTATACTATATTGTTTTGTATATAAATACAAAACTCAAAATACACAACTGGACACAATACATGTACTATCATATGATTTTATATCAAGAAACATTTCATGATAAAAAAATATTTAATACAAATTTAAATATGAAAAAATAATAATTATGATTTTAAACAAATATTGTAAACCAGAGACATTTGTCTCTGTGTAAACTCATAGTTCTTCAAAGAAATAAACACAAGTTATCTGTGAAGAGGACAATATTCAAGATATATAGACTGCCCTTGGGCCATGAAGATGGACCTTAACATAGATTTTGCCCTCGCTTGCGGCTCAAGCCATATTTATGTTACGGTCCATACTCTTGTCCCTTGGGCAGTCTTTATATCTCGATAAAGCCCTCTTTATATGTAACTATTATATAATTAAAAAAGAAACAAAAAACAAAAGAACTGCGTGCTTGATTTTTTTATATTAGAAATATTAAAAACTTTTTAAGTTTAAATAGCTAAGTGATTTAAAAATTTTATAAAAAGAATCTCTGAATTTTTTTTTTACTTTGATAGCAGTAGGTGTTTTTACTGGTATTTAGAACTGAGATGCATCGCCTTAAAAATGGGAGGGAAATTGATCGCTGTAAGCAAATTACTAAAAGTAACATTAAATCACATGTAAACAAACAAAACAATACAATGAGAAAGTTTGTAAACATTGTAGACTTAGGTATTAGTTACTGTGAAATTTTTGTAAGTGAAGGAATTAAAATTGGGAAATAATGAACAGATATCAATTCCAATTTCCTTTGTCAGAAATTTTTATTATTTATCATGTACCATTTATCTTTGATTCTTCATTAAAATTTTAATAAATTTTAAATTTTCTGAGCTTATGAGATCTAGAAAAGTTAATAATATTATCAAATGTTTGTTGGGCCTTAGTAAAATAAACCATCTGTTGAATTCTAAATTAAGTATGCCAGGGACAGTTATCCGAAATTTTTCATGTCCATCACTTTTCCACCCATCATTGGTATTTTGTATCTGAAATTTTCAAGTAGCGGATTTGAGCCTAGCTTCATTATTAACCACTAAAAATGTCTGATTTTGAGAAAAATCGTCCTTTGATATCTTTTCAGTAAATTTTTAATAAAGATTTCTTATAATAGGAGGGCCAAATGTCGGCTTTACAAAACAAAAGGAAGAACTGTAATCAATATTTAATTTGTAACCACGATCGTAAATTTACCGTGAGAGGGTAAAGAAAAATGGACATTAAATCGTCATCAATATAGATTGACTTGTCATTTTGGATTATCTGCTCCTGTCGAACAAGTGGGGATGGTTGTCAGTTTAGATAGCTAATGACCCCCCCATTGTTGATATTCCGCATCATCGAAGCGATTTGTACGCATTTTGTGTCACAAGGTGAATTTAAGCTGTTCAAATTATTTGTACAGGTTCAGTAGAGCTATGTCTTTACTGTTTGTTCAGATTTAAGCTTTTTCTAATTGACACTCGGCCTTTTTTGTACCTAGAGGTGAAAAGTTTGTAAAATTTAATATTTGGACAATTTGGAAGATTGTAAAATTTAATAAGTGTCATGTAGGACACTTGTATTTGCACTTTTGTCAATAAATAATTCAATTAAAACCAAATTTCTGGACATTTATGCCACTCTTAACAAACATAGTACCCTTTGATGCTTACAAAAACCATTTTGTGATGTGGTCAAAGTGACCTAAACTTTTATCACTAAAATTGTGCTTTTTTTCCTCATTGGACAAAGAAATTTATTTTTCTCTAATGAAGCAACCCTTTCTTAGTGGCATGGTCAAAGTTAATTGTCATTAACCTCTGCTTTATTTTGATTATAATTAAATACATAATTAAATGAATAAGAATACAGTTCTTGTCTTTATGGTCACTTCAATTAAGCAGCCATTTGATTTTATAGGCCACATTTTCATTCACCATTATTAAACTATTTTACCATGCATAAACTTTAAATTAGAGGTCACTTGTCTTAAATGGTTACTTTTTTGCTTCCAAGAGATGACCCCTTAATACAGTTTGACTGAAATTTTTATTTTTATAAGTGAATACCCCTTATAACATTGAAAAACAGACCAATATGTGCAGACACTTCTATTTTAATTATTATTTCAATTCAAGAGCCAGATGTACTTCTTTATTTAAAAATTTCCCTGCATATTTTATGCCAAATATGATTTTTTCAGCACCCCTTTGAAAAGAGGTACAGTGACTGTTATAATTATATACAATATACAGAGATAATTTGGTGTAACCTGGAACCTATTACAGGCAATGTGCTCTATATTGACTAGGTATATACAAATAATTTCACTCAAATAGTGTAATGACTTTTACCAGGACTCAGTGTTTGGAGAAGTTAGACCGTGTGCCTAATTTTGTCATTACATAATTTCTTTTGTTTATTTCATATAAACTTGCTTTATAAGCTAAAGGAATTGCAAACTGTTGCCTTTCACACATACTGCCAATTTCAAAAAAATTACTTGAGTGGTAGTATTCAACTAACAAGTAAGACAATCTTAGCTAGTTTGCTTTTACCAGTAAGCACAATTTGGCCCTCCTTTCCAAAATTATGTGGCCTCCCTAACCTTTTTATTTATGGTCCTGAACAAATTATTGGCAGTTTTACTGGTCAGATTTTTATTGGTTGTCTACATTAACAACATTTGATCTAGATAGGTAGGAGGAGGAGGGGATTGAGTACCAGGACACCAAATGTTATTTGTCTGTATTAAGTCAGGTTACCTAGCCCTAATTCTGTTATTTTCTGTTTCTCTTCGTGTGTGTGTTAGTGGTTTGTGGTTTTGTGGATTGTGCTATTTCTTGTGATGTAGATTATTTTTTTTCTCTAATTGTTATGCCCTTTTCACACCATTTGACCAGTTTTTGAAAAAGTGATTATCAATCCCCTTGCACTGATTATCGACGTCACATGCAATTTAGCTGACTGTGATTAACGATGTCATTATTCAGTTGGTGTTTTTGAATAATATTTTTTAATGAAAATTCCAAAATTAGTCCATTGAAGAATT
Organism: Geukensia demissa; assembly: GCA_034783895.1. Lineage (NCBI taxonomy): Eukaryota > Metazoa > Mollusca > Bivalvia > Mytilida > Mytilidae > Geukensia > Geukensia demissa. Next base: position 3,022,647 of record JARWCS010000006.1, on the reverse strand, counting down.
AGAGAAACAAAATCTTCCATGGTAAAAACATTGATAATCATGTTTTTTGCAATCGAGATAGTAAAACTTTCAAATTTCTTGAAGGCTTGAAATTGATTGTTTAATTGTATTGATTGTAAAAAGTATGATTATCAATGACTAACAGTGTAAGAATCCCTATGACCACACTTGCTATCTTCAGGGTTGATATTATTCTATCTAGCGAATTTCTGCTATTCAAAAATCTAATTTGTCCATTAGGATTCTCATTCTATATATTGTTGCTGCACTTGAAGAATTATTTTTAGTTAATTTTACAAATTTTGCTTTTATCTTGGAATCCAGAATAGATATTGAAAAAGAAACTGTAAACACAAGAAGGTGGAAAAACAAGATTTGATGTGAGCTGCTTTTGTATGTGATAAGCTTGAGCTGTCTCTGTGACATTTACCCTATCTTTATCTTTCCATTTCAGAAGTTATATTCATTTTTTTGGAAGTTTTATTTGTGTTAGTTTGACTAAAATGAGGAAATTATTTTAAAAAGGAGGATGTAGAAAGGGATCTTACAGAAATATTTTTGACCAAAAACTGTATTATGTTCAAAGTTAAATAGAAAATTTGTAAGACTTAAAAAATGAAACAAAAGAGAGTAATAATTTTACCATTTATTTGTCCTCCATATTTTACTAAAGGTGAATTATCAGCTGTTTATCAACCTTTTTATGGTTATTGTAGTCCTTATCAAAAAGAAGTGTCATTTATATTTTTAAAAAGTGTAAATTTCAACACCAGAAATAAACAAATAAATCTCTTCAAAAGTGTTTATATATGAATTCAGCTTGTGAACTTATTTCTTTTATTAAATAAACAATTATGCTATTTAAGGCAAATTATAGAGGTCTTTAAACTGACTTAGATTAAATGTAGGTCTTTCACACAAAGTGTCAGTTTCACGTCTCGAGGTGTAAAATGTTTGTAATTTTAAATTTATGAAAATGGACTAGGGGATATTTTTTGTCTCTGATTACATATTATTATCTGCCCATTATAGTAGCTGACAGGAGTGCCATCTGTAAAAATCCTTTATTTTTTGTGGATTTTCCTTTCACGTGTGAATAATTGTGATTGATGCTCGATGTCAGAAACATATCTTGATTTTTCATAGGATGAAGTTTGAAAAGTCAAGCTATATTTAAACTATTATACAACTGCTCCTTTTAAACACAGGTCTAAATGTCAGCATCTTATTTATTTTGATTCACAATTTTGTCGTAGAAATTAGTTTTAAGGGAATTCTTTTGATAGGAAATTGAATTTTTTTTCATTTTAGTATTTGACAAGTTAGGTAATACTTTGAAAAGGATTTACCCACACTCCAAAATTGATATTTGTTAACTAAAGATGTACTTAGTGGATTAGTCATTGAGTAGTATAAAGAAAATGTTGCCGATATTTTTGTCAGAAGTCGTACCGTTTGATCGTTGATCCGCCCATCCTATGTAAGCGGTAATTGACCAGGTGATGTATAACAAAACTTAAATTCTGAATTTTTAAATTTGTTAAGAAATTAACTCAGTAAAAAAGATTTTGGGCAGACATCAGTCTTGATTTTCAGGAATAAATCTTTCATCAGATTCGCTTATATTAAAATTATTCCTTTCTGAAACTTATTGGACTGTGAAATGAAACAAATTTGATTGAACAAATGAAAAGAAACGAAACTGATTGAATAAATAGGAAATGTCAATGGGAACACATTTACAAATTTCTTTCTTTTCTACCTGATTAGACAAAAAAGGTTGACATAAAAATATCCAGTTTTTTAATGGGTGTTGTGAAGGAATAATTTTTCAGATTTTTGAAACTTTAGCCATGAAAATTTTGCGAAGACATATTAAAAAGTGTTATCTGGTTAGAACTTTTCTGGTTACTATTGCTGTATGTTAGAGAATCTGTATAAGGGATTTTAACCTGAATTCTGAGAAATAACTATCAAATCCCAAATTTTGAAGAAAATGAATTTTTTCAATCCCAATTTTCCCCAAAATAAACTGCAAATCTGTAATCCTGTTAAGGGTAATCCCAAATTCCCACTAAATAAAATTTCTAATGCTATCTTCCAGAAAAAGGTCCAACTGAACTCCCCCCTACCCTACCATAACAGTAAAGTTTAACTTGATTATCTCCACAATTTTTACCAAAGGAAATACTACTTGGATATACTCTTCATGGATGAGGATACAGTTAAAATACAACAGCAGAAGTTGAAAAATAAACTACAAGTAAATTATTTTTGTCTTGATCAAAAATATGATTGACCACAGCAAAAGTTCAAGGTGGAATTTGGGTTTAATTAATTTTAGTTGAAATTACTTGAATTTTTTAAATATTTCTGATCTTTTGATAAAAGTAAGGGTAACTTTCAATTTTTAAGACCGGTCTCGTGCTTTGTCAGGCTCATCTTTGTGCATTTGTCTGTTGGAGTGTGACTCAAAGCTTAAACTTGAATGGCTTTCCTTTTCTTATTGAAAATGATATTGAAATTCATTCAGTGGTCAATTTAAATGTCTTAAATCATCCTGCAGAGAAGGATGTTCAATTTTAATGTAATTTCATTCAATTCTTAAGCAGTATCATGATTAATGGTAAAAAATCGGTCATCTTTAAAACGATATCAATTATCTCTAACCTTGACCAAAGTAGCCATCATGTCCGACAGATTCATTCGTGATTAATAAAGTATTATTGAAATTTGGTGTGAGTTTAATGTTTTTAAAAAAAAACAGCAGTATGCTCAGTTTTATGGAGCCAAGCAGACGGTCAAATGTCAATTCATCTGTTACATTTAATTTCACAATCCTGCAAATTTTGTGCATCCTGTGGAAATTCAATACACAGGACAAGACTTAAATGGGTAAAGCAGTGATGTGAATTGACATTTACATGGATTTATCAGGTCTTTAAGATGTTTGTTGGTATTGTCTCATCACATGGTTGTCTTAAGATCACCCAAGGTGAAAATTGCTATTGATAGAGGTCTGCAACAGCTAATTTTAAAAAAATGCTCTGACTTCTTAAAATAGTTTTTAAATAATTTCCAGTTTTCTGTCGTTTTATGCAGCTATATTTTAAAAGACTTAGCCAAATGAACCCATTTTGAATATACAACACCAACAGGATATCTTTTGTAAATTTTGAACTTCTAATGAGACAAAGGTAAATTTTATTGATTCCTGACAATAAATGACAATGGATTACGCCCACCGATGACTCCCATTTGGTGTTGCTGCTGCACTATCAGATATTTTTTGCTGTGTGATGTCAGATTTTCAATCTATCAATTGATGCATGTTTGAGAATTGTTAGTAGTGTGGGGATTTTTTCAAACAAGCAACCCCATAAAATAAACCTTCCAGCACAGTGCAACACCAAGGGAGAGTCACAGCTGGCGTAATCCATTACTAAAACCTTATGCATTACTGTTAAAAGTCAGGTATTTGTTTTTCAGGTATATTGTTTCAAAGTGGCATATTCCTGAGTGGGTAGAAGATGGAAACTTTTCCCCTTGATAATTAAGGTAACAATTAAAGGTCCACATATTTCTGTTATCCAAAGTTGAAGGTGCAAGTAGATGCAATGCTCTATGCCATAGCACCATCTGACACTAAACTCTTTTTATATTGATTCCATATAGGTCATCATAATAAGAAAAATCAGAACCCTAATTATTTTATATCAATTAAACCAAAGAATGGAATGATATAGAAAACCAAAAAATGTTTTGTTGTCTAAGAGGCAGTCAACCAGAAACCTATAAATGACAATGATCTACAGCCTTCAATGATAGAGAAAGATCCACTTTGTAAGGCAAGCTGTAAAAGGCCCAAAAAATAAAAAAATTACATTCAAATGGAACAATAATTGACCAGTGATGTAGCTACAAACAATAGAAAACCAATACAAGCAAGGACAGTGGGTAAACTGGTGACTAGTTTATCTAGAAAAGCCTGAAGTATGTACCATAATACTAAAATCTTGATAATTTGGGAATGTCTGGATGTGCATAATAAAAAAGAAAACCTGAAAAATTAAGAAATAATTTGATTTTAACCTGGGCTGGAGATGATTTCACATTAATTTTATCTCGAGCGTTAGCCAGGGATAAAATTTGTGAAAACATTATGACAGCCCATGTTAAAATAGAAACAAACTTATGGCTGCCATCAATTATTTCGATTCTAATATTGTAACTATTAAGAAAAATGCTGTTTGATTTTATATAGGCTGTGCACAAAATTTATTGTGACGTCTTGATTTTGTGCTCAAAACATATTGTAAAGTCATAGCTCGTGCAAGTTATAAGTTTATTGGAGATTTTAACATGGGTTAATCCTGTTACTGTTTTCAGGACCACATAATAGAATAATTATTTTTGGTAATAGATGTAACAGAGTGAAGATTTTGTACCAGGATACAAAATTCAATATAACAAACTGACCATGGCCAGTTTTCAGATATTGGGAACTGGATACCAGTTTGAATGTAGTGCAAACTATTTCTTTCAGTGGTCAATTTTGAATTTTTAGCCAGACAAAAATCTTGGAACAGCAATCTCCTTGTTCCTTAGTGTCATTGCTTTACAGTAGTGACCAAAATTTTAAATAGTGAAAAAAATTCTAGCGTGCTCAGCGTTCCTTGTTGATGAACTGGTTCCAAGTATCTGATTATCTGTTAAGAGGAAATCTTATATGGGAAATAAATCATCTTATAGAGTCTATACTTTGAAAATTTTCAAATGAAGCACCTCTTTCTTGAAAAAACTTTGTTTAATTCTAATTTTTTATTTCTGATCATTTACAATTGTTCAGGTAGAATTATGAATCATTTTACACCAAATTTTAAATTTGGCTTTTCCATCTTTTGTCATGTATCATTGCTTTGGTCACAGCAGTAACCACAAGTGTCCATTTTAACAAAGCAATGTCTATTTTGATAGACACTTAAGACTTACACAGATTGGTGTTGTATTATTTCAAAATTCCATATTACCAACAAGTTATTTTTAGTTGATTTGTTTTGCAAGGATTTTAATAAAGTATGTATTTGAAACAAATATAGATATAGTTATGCCTGTTAATTAAGGGTCATGATTTTGAACTATCAAACACAATTAAAAAATTAATGAATGTTTATGATTAAGAGATATTTCCCACAACCCACAAATCTTTCTTTCATATCAGTCTTATCAATTCTTCATTTGGCGGATGTTCAAAAAATGGCTGAAGTTGCCATTTGAGTGCTTTAGAATTTTCATCTCAGATGAACAATTTCTAGATTCCACATTTTGATATTACAGTGACCAAATAAAACAATTCTTTGACCCTTATTTATGTTGTGCCCTGTAATTTCAAATAAATTTTAGCGTAGTGACACATTAAAATTGAGCAGAAGATGTTTTTCTTAAAATATCAGATAGGGTGTTAATTAATCTTCAAACAACGGTAAGCTTATTGTGTATAAACACTAATCATTTTAAATATCAAAAATAATTAAACAGTATAAATTTGTTTGTTTTGTGTCATCCCCCCATGTTTTTAATCTTATTGGAACTGAGTAACAAATTCACACTTATCATTTTAATTATCAAAATTATAGTGTCTTGTTTCACACTTATCTTCTCCATTTATCGCAGAGTGACTTTAAAATACCCGTTGACCACCTATCATTTTTTTCATCGCTGATTTATGCCAAGGGAAAAATTAATTTAAGCCGATCGGATATGAAACTCTATCCATCTAATAATAAATGATGATAGTGTGAGACATCCATTAGAGTGCATTGTGGTATAGCCTTGTCATTAAATGTTCAAATTTTCAAGATGACTTCAGTCAAAAAACATATCGAGTTTCTCCATGATGAACAGCTAAAGACCCTTATTTTAAATACTTTGGGATAGTATCTTTTCAAAATTGCCTTTTGTATCAAGTCAATATGAATATTTCTTCATCGAATTTCCTCAATGTTTGATCACGTACTTTTGTGACATATTCCTCTGATAAGAAGTCAGGGTATTATATTACGATTTTAGCTTGATGTTTATCGTAAAGTGTTTCTTTTTGGGTGCACAAACCCAGATAAGTGTTTTGACATTTTGCTTTAAAACAAAACAAATGCTTCAGAGTTTATGTATTTTTTTCCTCAGAAGTTGAACACCTGTGAAATAGTTGCAGACCATTATTGTATTTAAACCAGCCCGTTTCTCAGTCGCCTAGCTTATATTTTGCAAAGTTGTGGAGATTTCGTTTCTGTATACATCTCTTCTAACTGTATAATCAAGTGTTTTTACAAACAATAAGTGGCCTTGCAAACATAAACATTGATAATTGACTGTTGTTTTTAGTTTTAAAAACTTTTACTTGCCAGTTTTGTAAACTGAGGTCACCAAAGGATCAACAGTGAATAAAGGTGACCTTTTTCTCAGCCTAGGAAAAGTGCACAAGGTTTTAAAATTTTACAAAAGAAATAGAAAAGTAGTCACAGGTTATCAAAGATCACTATCACACCCAGTGGAAAATTCTGCACAACATTGTCTCAATCCCATCTGCCCATATGCGAAATAAAAATAAAGTTAATTAGTGTTCCCTTGAAGCTCTTGTTAATGAGACTCAGTAATTGTTTGGTTATGAGAGCTTATTGACTGACAATCATAACATAATCCTAATACACAAAAAAGTTGTGGACATTTTACTATATGAATGACCAATCCGTGTTGTTTGGTCATCATGTGACTTTCAAACTGAATAAAAGTAAAGGTGCCTTTTACTCTTGTTCCTGGAAGAAGGGGCACTATACATAAATTATGGTAAAAGTGTGGTGTCAAAATTAGGTGTTATTTAAGTCCATTCACTTTTATAGCGCTGAGTATTATTACTGCAACACAGTATTAATCCCTTACAGCTGTCTTAGGGCTTCTCCAAAGTTCTGATTAGAGATGTTATGTCTCCAATGTTATGTGTACATCCAAATAGCTCACTATTCAGAATTTCATTGGTTTTGTCTCATTGACAGCTTTTAGTAGTATGTCAATGGGTTTTCTCTTTCTCTTATCCTTTTATCAAAATGGCGAAAAAATGCAATTTCCTGTGTCATTTGTACAATTTTTACATGTTAACGGTCTGTGGTCAGATCATGCTGTACTTGCAAAGCACCTCAGTTGTCATTGTGGCAACCAGCCAAATTTTTAGTAACCTTTTTTTTTTTTGAAACTTTCATGAATATGCTTCTTAAGGAGAAAATGCATGTCTAACAAAGATCAACATTTGTTACATTGGATTGAAAATTAATGGACCAAGCATTGTGGACCTAGGGCCTGAAATCCAATTTTTATGGGTCTAAAATGAAGGGTTTTTTTTATAATATCTCAAAAAATGGTAGTAAATAAAAATAATTGTTAAATGTAGCCAAGGTCAAAGGTCAAAGCCAATAGCAACAATCCACAAGTCCTTAGCAACCATACATTCTTGAATGTTGAAGGCTATGAATAGTATGGAATGACATTTTTAGTTCGCCTCTACGAAGTAGAGGGGGACTATTGGAGTACCCTCGGCGTCCATGTCCGCGTGTGCGTCCGCGT
>JARWCS010000006.1:3004546-3014933 GCA_034783895.1 Geukensia demissa | reverse complement strand
AGGGAAAACTAGTGTCTTTGTGAAAAAAATTTCTCAAGTATTTCTCAGTTTTTTTTCTCATTATAAGATTTGTGAAGGGTGAGAAAAATATTTTCTGTAAACTCAAGTGTAGACTATACAAGTGGTGAAGAAATACAAACCAAATGACGCCCAAATTGTCTGTGTAAACATCAAAACTCTGTTGAATGAAGGTTGTCTTGATTTTTCTAAGTATAACCACACACACCTTGACAAAAAAGTCTTTTGTAACATGACAGTAAGATAGGATTGTTTGTTAACAACTTAAACCGTCACGTTGAGTAAAAATCAACAAAGAGTAAAACATATCAGTGATCTGATTAAAGCGATTTTCCATAGATTTGCATTTAGTATTCTATTTAACGGTTTATCGACTCAGATTGAACTATTAAAGATGGATCAATAGGAGTCTTGTGAGGGGGTCACAGTTTTCCAACCCCTGTTATGACTAACGCAGGTGCTACGCAGTGCATCTTTATATGCTACAATCAGATGGGAACTTCAAAATGCATGTTTAATCACATTACTAGTACAAAGCTAACACATAAAGATTCACAAGCGTTAAATGCTCAAGAAGAATATTTGTAAACAAATTCAAGCCAGAAAATTGCACATAATGAAATGTTTGATATAACAAATGCAAACTTGTATCTCAATTAAAATCAAATTTTGCAGTTTTTATCAAAGAAAATTTTAAAATCATTAAATTTTTATTGGTCTTCACATCAAATAAGCCCAATAATTTTAAATCTTTCCACACTGCCATGAAGTTTTAAAAATTCAATTTTAGTAATCATAGCGATACTTAAAGTTCATCTAACAAATTTATGTGTTTTAATGTTATTTAAACTTTGAAAAGCCTGTAATTTATCCATAATTATTTTCCCTTTTTTATTGGACCGATAAACTGATTATAGAGTAGAAACTACTTTCACGGTCTTCCGACCAGAATGATGAAATGGAGGCTGTTCTTTATGGCAGTTTTATCTTCTAATTTTGCTAATAACCACTCAAATATTAATTACTTCATTGTAAAAAACAGGTTATTTTATTACTGAAAAAGGATATTCCTACTTTGAGTTTTATTAAACTCTAACATTTGTGGTTTTGACACATGTTTCAGTACATAGGAGAAATTGTTTGGTTTGGAGGTCTTTAACAGTGTTATTTGTAATCACTGCATATATTGCAAAAGCCTTTTACAGCTTCTGTTATGGTATGGACTCTGGTTCATTATTGAAGACTGTAACAGGACCAATATAGGAGTTTAATTTCAATTGTCATTAGTGGATGGCTGTCTCATGAACAATAATGCCACATCTTGCCTTTTTATATAACTAAGTTTACTTTTTCATTCCAGACAAAGATGAATTCTGGTCAGATCCATGCACAGTTATGAAAATCCAGGAAAAAAATAATACCATTTATCATAAAAATATGTGTAGGTATAATTAACATTCATTGGTAATATTTTTATTAACATCCCTTGGTGTCTATCTCATTTGAAAATGCAAAGATATGGGATAAATGTCAGAGAGACTGCAATGCAACCATGAGAAAAACAGAGGGAATTTATAAATATAGAGGTCCCAACGTGTCATTTTACCAGCAAAAATCCAACTGTTCACCAAGTTTCAATAGCACCCTGTTGCATCATAATAAACATTCCCTTATTTCGTCCCATAAATATAAGGATTACCGGTGTAGGATTACACTGTATAATAATGATTTTTCACATTTTGTATTTTAGTGGCCTTTTACAGCTTCAGTTATGGTATGGACTATGGGTTCATTATTGAAAAACATAATGGGACCTGTAGAAGTTTAATTTTGACTGTTATTTGGTGGATGGCTGTCTCATGGACAATCATGCCACACCTATAAATATCTTTAATTTTGTACTTTTATAAAACAGATGAGAAACAATTTCTATCCTGTGTCTTAACTTTGATAAATAACCAAAAATCTTGCTTCCAAATATAATAAAAAACCCTGTTTTTTTCTAATTCAAGGGTTTTTGATCCACTACTATTATACAAACAACTCTGGGGGTCATATTGGACCAAATAACCCTTGACTTGTGATTTGTGCATGTGGTTCAAAGTGGACCAAAACCTTTGATTTGGGAAGATGATTTTTTATGGGAGTAACAAATACAAGATTAAAAAGAAAGATTTGCTTAAATGAGTTTTTGATTTCCCTGTTCAAAAATCGTAATTAAGAAATTTGAAAAAAGTCATATTTAAAGGATTAAATTTAAGCTGATTTTGACATTTTGGTTTTCTCTTAATGTTTCAGTCTATTGCACAAGGTAATTGATGAAATTGTACAATAATTTATAAAATTGGCAGTAATTGACTTCTATAAAGGTTAATTCTTGCAATAAATTAATAATATCAAAAACTTTCTACATCTGGAAACCTGATATGAGAGTATCTAACTTAATTGAATAAGAAATACTACAATAGGTTAAAGTATAGTTAGTTAACTGTTAACAGGTTCCAAACAGAAGCTGTGAAATTCCACAGTAACAACTTTAATTCACTTATTCATCACATGGGTGTAGATTTCATTAGCACCTTAGTTATATATCTACCTGTACAATTTTTACCTGAAGAAATAAAATTTTTATCTTGATTGACAGTTATCTCACACGTCTTGATCTAATCCTTTATTCTGATTGGACCTAATATTAAATTGGGTGGAGCATATTTATTTTGAACCAATGTGTACTAGCTTTGTGGTTATAGTAGCAGAATAGGTTGAAAATTAAATCTGATGAGAAGGACATATTTTTTCGTTTATATTTTTTTAATTTAAAGAGTGATTTGTGCGATTTTTATGGAAAATAAGTTGATTAATGAATGGAATAACTATGTTCAAAAATTAAAGTAAGTATATATTGATATTAATAAGTTAAATTATGAATGGAACCTGGTTTTAAATTTAGGTACTCCCTGTGTATTGTTTTTTAACATTGCGTGACCACATGTTGTACCAATTTGAGGTACATTTAATAGCAGCTAAATGTAAAGTATTTAATTGTAATGGAATATTTTTGAAAAAATATTAGGAGTGCATAAAAATGTGTTGTTCCACTTAAATCAAAGTTTTATTATTTGATACTGAAAAAGATACTTAGGATACATGCAGTATTTGTGTCGTTTACACTGTTAACTAGGCATATTCATAACTTATACAAATAATAAAATTTTGGATATTCTTAAATATGTTGAGTATCATTGTATTCTTTTTTAATCCTGTAAATTCAGAAAATAATGGGTGCAATTTTAGATTATCCAATGATAATGTGAAATTTGATTTAAATCCATTGCATGTTGCAATAACACACATGTTGCAATATTTAAATATCGCAATTTCAATCCTGTCACATTTTTTGCAATAATAAAAAGGTCAAATTTATTTCTGAATTTATTGTATTTCATGAAGCTTTTGTAAAGTTGAAATAATGTGCAAGTTGTTCATGTTCATATAATCTACCGGTACTTCCATGTTTCCAATAGCATTTTAACTTTTGCCATTCATGCAAACTTTCTTGTCCAGTAATAAATGTAAAGGCTAAAAACATATAATTTATTGCTATTATTATTATTATTATTATTATTAATATTATTATTTCAATCAGATCTTAACCTCAAGAAAATTTGCTAACATTTTGCATAAATTATTTTTGGAGTTGTAAGTAAATATGGGAAAACCATATGTCAGAGAAGCTGTGATTATTTAGTTGTATAACTATCAAAGCATTAGAAATGAAGTGTTGAAAATGTGTTTATACACTTTGTTTGACAATCTGTTGCTGTGTGAAAAAAGTCAGTAATGTAAGAAAAATATTTTTCTTTGTAGAAATTGGATTAATTACGTGTGGGTAAACAAATGAAAATATCCCCACACTTCACCATGCCAAATTCTACTTGGTTTCCTGTTAATGATGAAATGTGTTTAAATTCTCTGTGTCAATATTTTGTCTTCTATTTTTCAGACTGAATACAACCCAGAAGCAATATTTGAATAGTGGTGATAACAAGTTTTCATTGGTTTAATTGAAATTTGACCGGCCAAAGAAAGGCAAACATGAAAACATAACAAGTCTGGAAGCTCTTGAGAGGAAGCTGTGAACTTAGTATTTATCAAGATGGAGACAAGTTTCATCATCGGATTTATATTACTTCCAACACTGCACGCCCTGGTATATTACATTAACGAAGAAAGTGGTGCAAACTTAGTTATTGGGAATGTGGCTACCGACACCAATTTGGCAGCTATTGTGAATAATTCAGATGATTTTAAAACATTACGTTACAGTTTTCTTACTCAGGGACATCCACTTTCATCAAAATTTAAGATAAATGAATCCACCAGTGAAATCCAGACCAGAGAAAATTTGGACAGAGAAACAATTTGTGAATTTAAGTCATCTTGCATAATCTACTTACAAGTTTCTGCAAAATCATCATATGGCATATTTTTCGAAACATTCGATATTTCAATACATCTTAATGACATAAATGATAATACCCCATATTTCTCATCTCCTAATGTGAATTTAACCATTTCAGAAGCCTCACTTGTAGGAACTAAATTTACCATAGAAAGTGCAATCGATAAAGACAGTACTAACTTTTCCGTGAAAAGTTATAATATCACACCAATGGGTTCACCATTTGAAGTTGTATTTTCAAAAAATTTGGATGGACTAACTTCAACAGTGCAATTAACTGTAACCAGGACTTTAAATAGGGAAGAAAAAGACTCCTACAATATTCAGGTTTTAGCAATCGATGGCGGTAATCCACCAAAAATTGGATATTTAAATGTGAATGTTTTTGTTGACGATGTAAATGATGAGTCTCCAACATTTAGTAAAAGTCTGTACAATGTAACGCTCTCTGAGGATGTAGTTATAAACACAACAATCGTTACTGTTCTTGCAACTGATACTGATTCTGGGAAAAATGGAGAAGTCACTTACAGATTTAGTGCTAGCCAACCAGCAGAAATTCTGTCAACTTTTTCAATTGACCATAAAACTGGAGATATTAAAATCATCAAGCAGCTTCAGTACGAACCGGAGGAATCATACAAAATTGTTGTAGAAGCTATCGATAATGGTGACCAGCCTCTGATGTCACAAGTTTTCGTTTATGTCAATATTTTGGATTCAGGAAATAATCCTCCATTTATCATCATTAATTTGTTGTCTGATTCTGACATGGCCGAGGTTTCCGAGTTTGCCAATATGGGCGCTGTCGTGGCCCATGTCAAAGTTGATGATGGTGATACTGGTCGTAACGGAATAGTAACATGCCAAGTCCAGACAAGTTTCTTCCAGTTACAGCGTATAGATGTGAAGGAATACAAAGTCATTGTTCAGCAGCCTCTGGATCGTGAAACTACACCAGAGCATTTCGTTACTGTCTTCTGTAGTGATGTTGGAAGTCCACCTCTGAATAGCTCCAAAAGTTTTATTGTTCGAGTTATTGATGAGAATGACGAAGCTCCAGAATTCATGAAAAAGACATATACTGCCAGTATTTCTGAAAACAACGCCATTAATGATGTAATCCTTCATGTATCAGCATCCGACCGTGATGAAGGAAAGAATGCTGAGGTATTTTACCAACTCCATGCTGATTCTGGCCAGGATTTCACAATCGATGGCGATGGACTTATCAGAGCAAACAAAACATTTGACAGAGAAAAGATTGCACAATATAAATTTAGAGTTGTGGCTATAGACCGAGGAAAAGAACCATTAAGGACAACATGTACTGTGATTGTAAACATAAACGATATTAATGATAACGCTCCAATTTTTGAAGATGATATCTATAATGTGCACATCTTAGAAAATTTAGATGTTGGGACAAATGTCACAACTGTCAAGGCCACTGATCTTGATGCTGATGTCAATGGATTTGTCACATATTCTTTAGCACCGTCATCTGCTGGTGTTCCATTTACAGTGCTGCCTTATGGAACAATCCAGACAACAGAAGTTTTAAATAGAGAAAAAGAAGACCGATTTTATTTTACTGTAATGGCTACTGATCATGGGAACCCACCAAGGACAAGCTCTGTTGATGTGATTGTCAATGTTGACGACCAAAATGACTACCATCCGATCATTAAATATCCAAATTCAACCAATGACACCATTTTGGTATCTTATCAGACTCCCATTAACTCTGTTATAACTCGAATCAAAGCATATGATCCGGATTTAGGGCCAAACAGTGATTTACTCTACTCAATTAAGGAACGAAATGATTCCAATATTTTCAACATTGTAAGTACTACAGGAGAAGTTGTAGTTGTTCAGAGAATGACACTACAGAATATGAATCTCAAATACCGTTTAGAAATTGCCGTGTCTGACAAAGGATTGCCAAAATCTTTAACATCATCTCAGAATTTATATATTGTTGTGTCTTTACGCAATGTGACCGCTATTGCACCACTGCAAGAGGATGAACAGGACTACAGTGTAGCCATTGCAATAACTGTTGTCGTGGTAACAATTGTTTTGGCAGCAACAATTATTATTACAATATTTGTTATTCGTAGACTGGACCGACAGAAACAGAAATATCATGAGGAAATAGTACCGAGTCAGAATAAAAACTTGTTTACTTCCCCAGAAAAAGGAGCTCTTTATAGTGTTCAAGGGGAAAGAACTAGCCAGCATACAGACTATAACCCTTCACATGATGCCAGCAGTATAGCCAGTCAGAATACCTACCAGGTAAGGGGAAATAACTATTTATTTAGTATGGGGAGATTACTCTTACTTTAAGGATATAATTTAGTAATGACCATGTATGCATGATGACATAAAAATGGGGCAGTAGTTCAATTTCTTTCAATTCATCAGATTCTAAATACAAATTTTAAGAATTAAAAAGGGTTCAAATAAGAAAATAAATAAGAAAGAAATGGAGTAAATGACAAAAGACCAACTAAAATCAGATGAACAAGATTTTTTGATTTGTGACATATGATTATCAGAATGTCATATCCTGCCATAGTAAACAAGGTCAACATTTTAACAACTTGTCTGTTGGGTACAAAGTTACATTATAAAGGTCCCTTTTATCAAGATAATCATTTATACAAGAATATCAAGTTTTCTTACAATAACATACAAATCACTAATGAGCAGATATTTTTTACTTCAGATATTTTCTTAAGGGCGAAAATGTCAATTAGCTAAAACCTAAATCGCTTAAGCTATGTCCACAAAGAAAGACTTTTGTTGTCTCAACAAACATTTTTCATTGATTTTCTCATTATTTTTCTTAGTAAGCCTTCTTGGAATGCATCTGTCATTTGTGGTACAAAAATGAATAATCTTAAGATGGATAAAAAACATATCTTGAGTATGTCAAATGAATTAGCGACAACAAGTTAATTTGGTTAAACAACCATGCTAAGGCTGAGGTGAAATTAGGCAGGAATTAAGCTGTTACAAGAATATTGTAACACATTCTTGGTTCAAAGAGAAAACAAATTTGATAATATATTTTTTCCATCTTTTGATACATGTATTTACAAAGTAATGTAGTATTGTGCCACTGTTTTTGTTTTTTTTGTGTGTGTTGTGGTTTTTGGGCAGCTATAACTTCAGGAAAAGCATAGTTCCAATTAAATTATGATTTCACAAAATGCATGCATGAATCTTGATAACTGGTAGGATGAAGATTTTCAGATTCTCATTTACGCTTGGATTGGCATTTTTTTTTCTTTTTTTTTTTAACCTTGTAAATGTTTAAAAACGTAGATGGTATAGAAATGAAGAATTTTGATACCAGGAACTCAAAACCCACATAAAGATCATTTTTAGGGGGAAAAAGATAAATAAAATATTTAGGGCAGGCCCTTATTTAATTGGTAAGGCTGGGATAATATTCAAAAGATTAATTTCAACTGGCTTACTTCAAAACTACATAAAGTCATAAAGTACAAAAATTAGCAAAATTAAATATCCCAGTACAAGGTGTAATTATGCACTAATATATAAACATTCAGATTATGATTAATGACTGATTGATATATGACAAATTAAATATCTGTTGTTTTCAACTTTTAAACAAATAGCTACAATGATCCAGCTTGAATGAATAGTTGTGGTAAATGACATATTTTGACTTTTTCAAACTTGGCTGACAGCTGGAACTATCTGAATCCCAACATCTACATTTTTAGCATGCACGACAATGGCCAGTTTAAATTTGTGGTTCATTATTCAGTTCAGAAAATGTTGGTTTACCATTGTGTTTTGTTTTATTAGAAAAATATATTTGCTGATGTAAGAGATGCCCAGATTGGAGTTAATATGTAGGCTTTTTTTTCAATGACATAAAAAAACGAAAAAAAATCCAGGTATTTTGCTGGTGATTGGACAAAGTAAACAGTGATATTGCCAGTTGCTCCCATGTTATATCATTACCTTTTGGACCAGGCTTCTGTTCCTTTTTGCAGTCACCTCTGTTTAGAGACCACACAAGTGTGAAAGTCTTTTTCATTTTGTTCTGTTTTGGCATCAGTTTCAAATTTTGCACAAAAATGACTTGAATTTTTTTTTGTTAAAGGTGACCTCTAAACATAGGTTGGACCGTCTTGGTGCATTTTTTGTCATTAAGTACCAGTAAAATTTGCAAACTAATGGTAGGAGGAAGTCATGTTATTTGTTAAGGGATGTCAAATCTATAATGAACAGTGCTAGATCTGTTTGTTATAAACATACATTATGAAAACTTCATAAACTTAATTATGGGGTTATGAAAATTATATGTTTGTATAAGACTTACTCAGACCAGTTTGGAGTCTCTTTATATACAAACACAAATATGAAGTGCAGTACCATATAATAAGTCACAAAAAATGCCCCATTTAATCTAAATTTTGTTTCCTTAAAAAAAGACAAAACTTAAGTTTTTGATCAGTAGGAGGTATTGATCATGTCTTCTGCAAACATCCCGCTGAGCGAGGATAAATTTTATAGTCGTTGACACCTCTATAAAAGATTTATTTTGTAAAATCACTTCTTTAAATCTTTTAACAAACTCTCTTTGAAAATCCAGCTCTTGGTTTGTTTACATTTTCAATCACGAAGTCAAACTAATTTACCGTGTGCAAACATTTTCAACTACGTCTTTACCTTTTGAAGGCTGCCATCACAAAAAGACGATTTATAAATAACGGAAATAAAAAGAAATCAATTTGTCACTAATTGCCTTAAATTAAGTTGATTATCTGCCCCTTAATGGAGTTAATATGAGGCACCATCTGTGATGGGATCAATGGATTCAGATTTCATTATTGAACTGCATTAGATATGAAAACAATGTATGCTGAGATTGATTACAGGAAGGACTGCAACAGTATGAAAACAGCTGATGTCCCCACAGATTTCACCCTTCTCACTATCTCATTTACCCGTCCCTTTGAGGGGAAATAATATTTTGAAAAAGCTTTCACTTCTTACACCCCACTCAATCAGTAGGTTGAACATTTGAATCGCCTTGTTCCTCTGTCAATTTGTTCGTCGTCCATCTTTCGGCACTAATCTCACTCACACTGGATGATTTGAAATTTGGTATTAAGCTTATATAGATGGCACCTATGTAGATATCATCTTTGGTTACTGTCCGATATCAACTTTTTGTTCCATGGGACTTTAGTGAGCTATAATACCTAGCACAACGTCTGCAACTTCATGTTCACTAAGGAATGTCCTGATTATAAAATTCAGTCATCTGATTCTTATGGAGAGAATAAGCCTTTTGGAAATTTATACATGTAGTTATTTGAATTGTTTATCATGTGTTCTTTGTACATTTTTGAGAATTTTTATCATTGTTTTAGTGCAACTGAAAAATTGGACTGTATTTCAAAGGATGAATTAAAGCAGGTATCAGATACCTGTCAAAAATACATAAGATATGAATTATTATAATCAATGCAAAAAATAACAAAGATTTCGGAAATTTATGTAAAACCTTGGGTCTTAATGATGATATATTCAAATATTAATATAGATACCGATCAAAAATACACAGCAAAAAGGCAAAGCAGTAGTATTTGATAATTGTTATAAGGCTATACTGTCTGGGTCAAAGTCAAATAAATCATAAAATACACTAATGATGATTTGGATAAAAACCTAAAACTGTATAAATACCCTTAAGGGAGGATAAACAAGAAAAGAAAAGCAACGTATGATTTCCTTATAAGGTAAAGAGACAGATTTTTGACAAACTTAATTCAGGCCTTTTATTAAATCATTGTGGCCTTGCATAAAGATGCAAGTGCCCTATACTTTTCACTTTGTCTGTCTGTCTGTCCG
>JARWCS010000006.1:2983624-2996306 GCA_034783895.1 Geukensia demissa | reverse complement strand
AATGGGACCTGTAGAAGTTTATATTCTACTGTCATTTGGTGGGTGGCTGTCTCATGGACAATCATGCCACATCTCCTGTTGTTACACAAAATGTGCACTATATTTAAGTAATCTCAATTTGTTACATATGGGATTTATAAAACAAGATTAGTTAAAATTGGTGCACATTTTGTGCCATATCTAGAAACATTCCACAAAGTTTCAGTCCTCTCGGTTAAAACTGGGGTTAATAAAAAAATTCTAATTGAATTTCGATGAAGTTCAACTATCCGTAAAATCTGGAAGCAACCAAAATAGGAGATGCATATCTTCAATTTTCTGTTGAATAAAAGCTGTAGCAAGAGTTGTTATACAAAATGGGGGTCCTTCTCGTTAAGACATACAAAGACCTATATTATATCCCAAAAAAATTTGCCGGTGTAAGGGGGTGGTTATAATAAGTTAAAACGTCACATGATCTTCTTGAGTAGTAACTGAAAAATCTGAAAACTGAATAGCACATAAATTTTGTCATAGTGGCTGGAATGTCAAATTGAGGTCAAGGTCACTTAAGGTAAATGATACATGTATGAACACCAAAGAATGGATTACACTTATATTGTTGACCTTACATCATGTGTAGTTACTAGGAAACAGAATTAATCAACTAAACCCTGGTAAACAGACCATGAAATTAATGTCTATGTCAGATGACATTTAGCACACTGGCATGGTAAGATTTATCTATCTACAGACCAAATATGGCA
Organism: Geukensia demissa; assembly: GCA_034783895.1. NCBI lineage: Eukaryota > Metazoa > Mollusca > Bivalvia > Mytilida > Mytilidae > Geukensia > Geukensia demissa. The sequence continues at coordinate 2,995,560 of JARWCS010000006.1, read as the reverse complement.
AGCCCAGGTTTAAAGTTAACAATGCCCGTATGAATTCACTCATAATTTTGAGGTTAAGGTCAGGTTACAACTATGAAATTGGCATAGTCCTCCAAGAACTAACTATGGACCAAATACTAGCATCTAGGTATATCAGCTGTTGAAAAAGGGACATGAAAAATTGTGACCTTGCAAAGTCATTGTACCATTCAAATTAATTTGAATAATAAATCAATTACAACATTAACTATCTACTTGTTTCTGGTACCATTTGGTTGAATGGGCAAGTTGCAGAGTGCTTTCAAACTCTTTCAGTCACATTCCTATGCCTTGTTTTCAAGCAAGACAACCAGAGGCTCTACAGAGTCGGTAATCACTCACCTAGCAATAGGTGACTTATTTCTTAACTGTGTAGCATGACCTCCTTGATTTATGCTAAACTAAGTTGAATCATGGATGTCTGATTGGCAAATAATTCACAGATGAAGAATATGACTCTTAACTGTGATTAAAACAGTTTTGTTCCCAGCTCTTAATCAATCATTTCTGCAAAGTATCAATTCAATCCTGTTGAGGTTTCTGACCAGAAGATTTTCGAAATCTGGACCAATCAGAATACAAATTTAGCCCTGCCTAACATTTCTACCAACTTGGTTGAAAACTACTCAATAAGATGAAAATGTGAAATTCCCATAGGTCCAATGTTAAACTTAGTCACGACATGGCAGCCATCTTGAATTTCCAATTGGCAAATGATTTACAAATTACATACAGGACCATCTAACAATCATTTCTTCAAAATAACAATTCAATCCACTTTGAGGTTTCTGACAAGATTTTTGGAATATGGACCAATCAGTGTGGCCATGATGAATTTCCAATCAGCACCAAAAATAATATTCTGGTAAATGACCCCCCTGCTTAACATTTCAGTCAAGTTTGGTTGAAATTTGTTCAGTGGTTTCAGAGAAGATGAATATGTAAAGAATAAACAGATGATGCCGGACAAAAGCTCATAGGCCAGGTGAGATTAAAATGAAGGGCTTTCGGCAACAATATGTGGTAAAAACTAACATTTCAAAATGTAGTTTTTGGCGAGGAGTTACTTCATAAGAATTGGTCATAACTATATGGAACTATACTTTATAAATAAGTAAGCTAGCATCATCATTACAAAGAGAGAAAATTCCATTGTATATAATGGTATCATTGGTATGTACATTGTAACTGTAAAATATGAGGTCAAAGTAAAGGGACTGTAATTATACCAAAGGAAAGTCATTAGAAATCATGACTATGTTGAGGTAAACACTGCTTTCAGACAAACAAACTGAATATTAAGTAAAGTCTGTATTTCATTAATTTATTTTGTATATTATGCATTTTTGGTTCATTTTCATTAAAAAAATATACAAAACATCAACAACTGCATTAATTTATGTCATAATAAAATAGATTCTCTCAAAACATACAAATCTAAATCTAACATGTTACAAACAAACAACTGCAATCTGATTGCAAAATGACTGTAAAAAAAGTGAAATGAATACAACCTGGAATTATTGCTCTCATAATTTAATTATCTCTTGCTGGGACAGTTCTGTATAAATACTTTCCAAAAATTAAGGATTAAGACATTTGCTTTCTTAACTTATCTATTCAAACACATTTATTGAAGAATATGTCAAAAACCTGTTATTTCCAACAGTGACTGAATGCTTGTAAACACTGCACTGATTTCTAGTTATGAGATTTAATAAATCTATAGTTCACAGCAAATGTTTTGTGTTTTGTGAGAATTTATTGAATTTCAACTGATTGGAAAGGGAGGTAGCTTGTTTGATTCCTGTGTCAAACATTGATGGGAGATAACTCTGCATGAAATAAATAACCCCTATTAACTTTTTCATTATTCTATTTTCACTACTGGTCTGTTGCCAGGCATTCTTTAATTTTAGAACATGGCAGCTCATTTCAAAATCATTTTAAATTAATTTAAATGTCATATTTATCTTCCCCTTATCTTTTAATATATCTGGATTATTACACAAATTCACTATTACATGCTGATGTTAGATATCCTATCAAACAATAAGATATAAAACACATAAGAAATATTATCTTGCTGTGCAATTTCTGTACTTCAAGTATATAACAATGAAAAACTTCATTTTATTAATGGAATAGAATTTTAATGCATTATAATGCAAGTAAATAATTTTGAAACATTGAAATATCATATAGACAAACAGTTCCTGGACACTGTTAAAGGAATTACAGAACATGTCCTTTGACCTTTCAAAAATTAGTGGACCATCTTTACAGTCCATAAGATCCTGTAATGATGGGGATGACGTGGGATTTTTTAATATCTTTTACAGGTTTTGCTTAAAGGTCTGGAAGGTTTCACAGAAATTCAACAAAACTTAGAATTTTATTTCGTTACAATATTTCTGAATGTCTAAATAAACAAAAATGTCATTTACTTAATAGAACAGAATGTGGACTGGATCCTAAAATATGGGTACTATTAACCTGAATTGTGATGAAAATATTATAACTAAAAATACACATTCCTGACTATCTAGACAACTGCAAGAATTCCATACAAAACAACCTATAAACAAGATATCATAGAATATATTTCATGATCATTAAAACAATTCTTCAACTTTTGGCACAAAAAACAGGTTGTTTTAACTTCATAATGTTACAGTTTGTTTTAACTTCACAATATTCAATTCTATGGAAGAAGTCAGACTGTCAGCCATTAGAAAAACCCATGACGTCTGTTTCTTTACACGACTCCTCCTGCACCAACTCTATTTGCTGGACCTGGAAAAATCAAATATACAGGAAAATGTATTAACAAAAGTCAAGGAATGCATGTCCTACAAGTTGTTGTATTTGTTAAAATAGTCATTTATTGTTGTTCGTTCACCATTTTTTCAATAGATTAGGTCGATTGTTGTGTTTTATGAATAGTTGCACATTTTGTTTTTTCTGGCCTTTTACAGCTTTCGTTATGGTATGAACTCCCGTTAATAATTGAAGACCATAATGGGACCTGTAGAAGTTTAATTTCGACTGTCACTTTGTGGATGGCTGTCTCAAGGACTATCATGCCACATCTCGTATCTTTATAACATCTTACACCATCTTAATACAATACATCATTTAAAATGAAATTTAGAAATACTAGAGCCAAAAGACCATGGCTCGTTTCTTCTTACTCTATGGAAGAAAATCAATTTTGTTTTCTTTTATTGATTAACTGTTTTTTCTAAAAAGAAAAACAAAATAATAATATAAGATGGATAATTGAACAAGCAGAATGTTTCTTTATCTTATGCTTACCCATTTTAAACAAGGTACCAGTACATGTCTGTTGGATGGGTGGTCCGTTCACTTGTAGATTTGGACATCATTTGACTTAGTCAGCTCATAATTCTAGCAATTGGGTACACTGTTGGCTTGGCGATCCTGTCACTTGTAGATTTGGCCACAGTTTGACTTGTTAAGTTAGCACATCGTTCGAATAATCAGGTACAATGTCTCTTAATGATATATGACTAGAACTATGGTAGAGCCACTGAGTTCCAATTCAGAAAATTTGTGGAAAATGAACATGCAGAATTCTTGTATAGTCAAACACAGCACTTAAACTGCTATACACATGCAAGTCTTATAGATTGTTTTGAACACATTTTAAATCTTATCACAGAAAACAATATGGCAGTAGATGTCACATGAATAACTACTGACTTCTGATTGGTCAGACAACACAATCAATCACTGGTCCATTTTCTTGTTCATCGAAATGAAAAATATTTCTGGGATTGTCTGTATGAAATTTTAATGATCTTGGTCCATACTGGTCGTTCATTTTGGACGGACTATATAAAAGGGGTTGAGAATGTGAAATTTTTCTTGGAGAAAACATCTGATTACTACTTTCCACTGGTTGGTGTCCTTTTCTGCCTTTCTGTGAAGGTCTACCATTGGTTCCTAAAATTAAAAATTACATATATATTAAACTTTTTTATCAACAGGAACATCTGTGGTTTTATTGTGAATCCAAAAAATTATAGAATTTTGACAGTTGCAATATAAAGTGGTCCATTCATAGACAGTATATGTATAATAAACAATAACATGTAACATCAATTAACTTTTCTTCATGGAGACCAAGTAGGGGATTGTTGGGTTATTGTTTTGGTTGCTTTTCACTTTAACAAAGAGATAAACTGTGAAGTACCTTGCTCCCCCAAAGGTTATCTGCCCATGGAATGAACCAAATTGAATTTCCTTCCTATATGCACATCTACATATTGTGTCTGATGATTATGTAAAGCTTCATTGAAATCCATTGAATGATTAAGAATGAGATGTACTTATAGTGTAAGTGGACAGACATATTGACAGACAAACACAGGATGATTCCTATATACCCCCCCCCAAACTTTGGGTATAATAACTTTCAAGTCTCACACATGAGGTATTAGACTAGCACTTTTTGTCCACCACTGGCAAAAGTACTTTGATCATCTTTTTTAAAATTTTGCATGCATTTAACATTTCAATTTCTAAAACTTAACAGGTTTGTTTTTCATCAGAAACAAAATTGGTGCATCAGATGATAAAACAATTCTATCGTCAAAATAGAAAAATTGATAATTTTTCTGTACTTGATACATTAAAATAAATGAAACATCTGCATCAATCCAAAAATACCACAGATAATAATTTCACTAGATACTTCTGCATAGTCATCTATCTCATCAACTTTTACTCAACTTACACAAATTTAATAAAAATATCAATAATTTGCTAATAATAGCCTTTAAAACAATTTTATCAAGATTTATAAAGTCAATATATCACTGTTGGCCAGGAGTGAAATGTTTACACCTATTATCTATTTGGACAGGCTCTGAGCAGGTGCTTCCAATTAAGACTTATTGAATTCGGACACTATGGACAGGTGTATCGGATACAAAGTGCCAATATGGCTCCAGGATTCAATTTACCAATTTAATATTTAATCAAATCACTCATAGTTTATTGTTCAATTATAAAGCTTCTGTGCTATTTTTATTTGGAAAAATGTTTTCTGTGGAACTTCATTAATACATCTTTTTTTAAAACAAAGCAAACTACCCAACAGCAATTTATATAAAGAAAAGAAACATCACCACTAATAAGGCCACTTTCTGGCCCTCAGGAACTTTCCCAAAGTGTTCCAAACTCTAAAAATATATGGATAAATTCAAAGAATGAACAAATCCTGTTAGATATTACATGTAAATTTTTTTCTTAACCCAAATTGGTGCAAAAATATTGCTTTTCAGTACAGAAAGTACAGAGGACATCCATAATTATTCAAAATATTTCTGTATTATATCATGTGTATAATGTAAAAATACATGAAACAAAAAAAAAAGAAAACTGATTATGTATGTCCACTATATTTCCAAGACCAAAAACTGGCTGAAAAAATTTAAAAATTGACCAATATTGAGATGTATTTCTTGCAAAATTACTGTGGGATCCGAATTTGATATGATCAAGCATTCATATTCTGTTGTGTCAACTGTTACATGAAAATTTTGATTTGGGGGACAAATTCAATCCTTAAAGTACTTCACCTCTTTCAATTTTTTGCACTTATTGACAAGATTTTTGCCCTTGATTTTGAAACATGGTGGGGGAATCAGCTTTGTTTTATTATTCAAATGCATGTAAGAACTTAGCTATTTTTTGCAGAGCCGATACTAATGAACTATAATTGATATATTAAGAATAGATTAACATTATTTAATTAGGAATCAAATTGATAAATTCATCTACATTTCAAATATTTTATAGAACTGGATAACACAAGAAATCTGAGAAGCACCTTCAAAGAAGCCTATCATTAGGAAAGATTCTATTCATACCAACATACACTGTAGTTTATTTGTCTAATACAGTACAGGACTTTCAACTCAAAGCTTGTTATAATTCCTTGTTTTCTTTCTCTACAAGGTCTTTACACTGCTGGTATGACCAAATTGTTTTCTTTGCACTTGAAATTGTTTTCAATATAGGTTGCTCAACCAAATCTTGTTTTCTTTTGCTGAGAAAATTTTGCCAAAGCAAGGGCCTTCAACTATTCTGGGTTATATTGACCCGTCTTTGTATAATATGTGTCTCTATGACATTTTTCAGCTTAAATAATAAACTACCTTAGAATATTACTGTCAATATGGACACCAATTCTTGTGGTTTTCTAAAAACATTCTTAGTTCAAAGATTCTGATATTCATGTCTTACAAACGAAATATGTTGTGTAATAGATGAAAACACAGGAGCTTGAAAATCTGAAGTCAAAGCACTGAGCTACCACCAATGTTCTCAAACAGATATAATAAACATACCTGATGTATGAGGAGACCGACTAGTTTCGTCGTCACTGTTCCCTCGACCACTGTCGCTGGTAGATCCTATACTATGGCTGTCATCACCAAGTCTTTTCTCTTTATCCTAAAAACAAAAACAACATATAAAATAATGATGACAACACAAATAAAATTAATTCTTTACATATATATATATATAAGTACTGTACCCAACAACATAAAATTTTTGTAGACAGCAAAAAAAAATGTTTAGACTTTTTGAGGGGAGGGGATTAAGTATTTAAACCTCAGTACTTTTTTGAATTTCAAGTTTAATAAATTCAATACAATATATGGCTACTAGCAGTTAATGGCAGGACCAATGATCAAAGCTTCTGGCAAAATGGAAGGCGACAGGAAATATGTTGGACATGTTCAATACAATATCAGATACAATCTTATCTGTACATGTTCCATGGCCCAAGGTGGACAAAAAATTATTGAAAAGGTTGTTGGACATTGTGAAGTTTATTCTTTTTATGGAGGTTGAACCTGGACATGAAGCCCTGATCATTATGCTTTTTGCACTGAAAAAATATATCCATAAATGCATATAAATGTATGTACATGGTAGATTTCAAACATGACAGATAATTATATACCAAAATTGGATCTTTATGAATGGTTTTAAAAAAATATTTGATTTCTTAAAATTATTGAATACTTTAGGAAGGTTCTTCCTAGCTATTGTTGAAACTTTTAATTACAGAGTCTAAGGGGACGGAGATCACAAGGGTCAACCTAAGTACAGTATCATCCCCCTTCCTTAACTCTAATTATGTATTGTGTATGTATAGCCAACCCCATGTTTCACAAATTAAAAAGTCAGTTTGCTTTTGATTATAATGAAAGAAGCCCATTATCGCCACGGATCGACTACCTTATGACAACGTTATTGAATTTTTTATTATAAAGAATAAAGGCATTACCAGAATACTTGAATAAATAATGTAAAAAGTTGGTGTTTTTTATGATGAAAAATAAAAGCTTCATAACTGGGTAGCTAATCTAGTTGATATATATACAAAGTCCTATTGTTATTCATTTTACGTGGGGCGTTATTGAGGAAAGGAAAATCAATTTCAAGGGCTAAATTTTGTCATTTTTAAATCATCTCTGATCATTATCTCGAAATTAGTTATGAAAAATATTATCAAAAGGTTGACATTTTTCATAAAAGGCGAATTAAGAAGCTAAAATCTTTCACATTACCAGCTCAATTTTAGAAAATAAACTCGACAATGTGTGTATTATTCTGTAGTTTATTCAACAATCTAAAAATTGCAGGGTTTGAAAACTAGTGTATTATATACTTAAGTATCTTAAGAAAATATTTGTCAAAGTTCTAAAATAACAGTAGCCATGCATGCAGCCATGATATTTCCATTAAGTATGCTTTTGTCAAGTCCAAATTAAATCTTTGTTCCTTAATATTGATTAGGTGAGTAATGAAATCATTAAAATTTCATATATAACTGTCAGATCTACATTTATTTTAGATGATATAAATCATTAAAGATAATTCCATTGAGCCAATTTTAAAGCAATTCAAAATGCCGACAAAAATCAGTTTTAAACTCTGTTTCAGCTTCAATTACCACTAGGTCCTTTAGTTTTCGTTGTTTATATATTTTTCCTGGTGCCAAATCCCAGTATGAATATAGAATAAGAACATGGAGAATGGAGTATCTTTTCAGAAAATTTTATTTGATTTTTTTAGTCATTCAGAAAACTAAGATAGACTTCAGTTTTTGACATTAATACTTTGCAAACATTATTTGTAGAAAAAGATTTTAAATTCTTTTCATTGTTTTGATTTCTTGAAGTTTTCCACTGTACTGTGGAAATACCACAAGAATACAATGTTCACGATTTCCCTAACCTACATATACACGTATTGAGGATGTTCACTGCTCATGTTCAGTCATTGTCAGATTTTCAAACTCCTCTTTTCTTATCCATATAAAAGGAGTAAAGTTCTTTGCCCAGTGACCCCCAATTTTCTTTTTATAATTTCATTAAACACACCTTAAGGGGGTAACATACACCATCAATAAAATAAATTCCACTCGTTTGATTTTCTTTATATTTTGTTTAGACATTTACTTTGATGAAAGAAGGAAAACATGAAAATTTCAAGAAATTTGAACCACACATTTCTCTGGAATTATTTCAATAGATATATAGTAATTTCATCATAAAAATTTTTGATCACTGAGATGCATTAATTTCAATATAAAATGAAACTTGATTAAAACGTTTTGATGATTTTTACAGAGTTATTTCCCTTATGTGTATGGTACCCCCTTAAATAATGCAATAGGATTGAGCTTACACATCTTACTGGCGGATGGCCCTATCTCGCCAGGTACCCAATCTTGCCATTCACCAGTGTTCTCTTTACCAAAAATTTGTTACAGTTTCTAAAATAGTAATTTTGAAAGGCAATATCTGTGTTACCAAATGCTGTTTATGTTCAAAATGATATTCATCATTAACGGCTGCATTGGGAAGATTGGGTCGTCAGCCAGTATTCCTTGTATTTAGCACACCCTCACCTTAATTTTGATTGAAAACCTTATGCACCCTGCACACTCCCGTTATTGCTAGATCGAAGAACAGAAAAAAAATTTCTTGTTTTTTTATATAAAGAGAGACATTTAATATAGGAATTTTTAAGATGTGTGAAATGATATTATAAAAAGAAAAGAGGGGATCACTGGGCAAAGATTTCTAAGGTTGTGAAATGGATAAAAGTAGATGAGTTCAAAGAATTTGATTAAATGGCTGACCATGAGTAGTTAACATTCTTAATTGCTGGTCTGCCGTGTAACCTCAGTGACCTCATCTTCCTGATAACGTCCAAGAACAAGGGAATTAACCAATATTTTTTTTTTATATCAGCACAGAATTATCAAGGCAGTAAGACCAAAGGAAAAACATGAACCAGCGATAAATTAAAACATGAACCAGCGATAATTTAAAACATGAACCAGCGATAATTTATCATGACAGACAAAGGCTTTAGAAAGGCCATTGGTTACACAAAAGTTCCAATCTAATTCAAATTTGATCTCCGCACTTGCTCACCCTTTTTATTTTTTTAATATTTCTTTGTTCTCTCTGAAGTGTTCCGAATGTATTCATAATGACCCCTGACCTGAACTCAGATGGTATGTCCTTAGATCTCCCACGACGCCACCAAAACAAAAACAAATAAAAAGGAGGAGAAAGTGCGGAGATCTAATTTTAATTAGATTGACAAAAGTTCTTATATTGGCGTTAACAGTTTAAGGACAGATTATGTCAGTGATGTATTTTCCTTTTTTATAGAGCTGCAGATCTTTTGTTGGGTGGAGCTGTGATGAACAAAGCCTTCCAGCCACACGAGGCACATATCCCTTATGTTTTACAGGTGAGTGTGTGTCCCTCCTGTTTTATATTTCTTACGAAAACTGAGAGAACTATATTTCATGATCATCAATGTGTTTTATGCTGGCTTCATAATAATGAGCCGCCACGATATGGCTGAAATATTGCCGACGTGGCGTTAAGCAACAATCAATCAATCAATCATAATAATGAGTGATGATCAATAAACTCTGCTTTATATTAGACAAGCTGAGCCAGATTTTTAACGTGTTAGCTCATGAAAGCAACAGTCCGCAGGAAGACATGCCACTTTACACAGAGACATTATTCTGACTCTGGGCAGACCAGTCTTTGCTGTTACTTAGCGGAGGAGCAGCAAATACCAATTTTATTGTCTTGGGTTGTTTCTACCATGACAGATGCCATTAACATCAGGGTTGCCACGCACCCAGGAAAATGGGAAAAGGCCAGGAATTCAATAAAAGGTGTTCCCGGTCGAGAAATGTCCGGGACAACATGAAAAATAGAAAAAAATTTGGGAAAGACCCTTGAACCCGAAATCATGGAAGTTGAATAAATCTCAGTTTCCTCCCTTACACCGGTATTGTTTCGTCCCACAAAAGTTTGTCCCCAGGTAACGATAATATGGTATTTTATGAACATTTTTGGGGCAAGAAACAAGTGACGATCTGACCTTTGCCAATTTGGGCATTTACATGAAGGAATTATTCATGCAGTCAAATTTAAATCATGGTATAGTCAGCAACATCTCATTGGTACATATCTTTGAAAACCTGGGGAAAATCCTTGAAAAACCCTGGAAAAACCCTTGAATTTCAAGAGTGAAAAAGAGTGGAAACCCTGTAACATCTACATATAGAAAAAGGAGATGTGGAATGGTTGTCAATGTCAGATATGTCAGTTCAAAACTATAAATTACAAACATCTACAGGTTGCTTTAAGGTTTCCATTGTAAATAATCACACCATAAGACAAGCAGTACTAGGCACTAAAAATAAAATGTAATGATATTCAAATGTAGCAAATAATTGGTCAGTTAAATTTACAATGTGAAATTAGTTAAGTAAAACATAAAAACAATGTAATCCACTAGACTATAGACTCCTGACTTGGTACAGGTACATAAAGTGCATACTGTGACAAACAATCGTGTTTGAACAGATTTTACAATTTGCTCTTCTGATTGATGGATTGTTACATACTGAATTATCTAATAGATAATGTACTTTTAAATGCATGCATTGCTTCACAAATTATGCATGATAGAATAGTCTTAGTTCATTTCAGGATCATGCTGTGGTCTGATACATGTACATGCGAGATTTAAAATCCTGATATTTTTATCACCAAATTTTTGGCCTTCATTACTTTAAGGGACCCAGTACTTAAGGATTAGGATTTTGTGTGTGGTTAGGGTTAGATTTTGGGTTAAATTTGGTTAGGTTCAGGGGTTAGGGTTTAGAGAGAGGTTAGGATTGAGGTAAGGGTTAAGTTTGGGCTAAGGGTAGGGATAAGAACAGATATAGCCTCATAGGGTTGGGTCCCCTAAAGTAAATGAAAGCCAAATGTTTTGTTGCTTTTCTGGATGATATGAGAAATATTTTCATGATGATTCTACAGATTCAATGTAAACTGCCATGGAAAGGGAAATAACTCTTCGTGTGTGATAAGTTTGGTTGAAATACAAAATTTTGACTATATATCCTGTACTTTGGAACATCTTTATGATGTATTGGATCACACAGAAGCAAATTATTTTTTCCATGGTATATCCACCATTCCATTTTTGAAAAATTTATGTGATTTGTGGGAAAATATATATTAATAAATTATCTGGTGTTAGATCTCCTAGAAAAGCCTGGGTGACCCATGAACTTGTTCTGAATTTCACGGCTAGCTCCTCATTAACCTGAAATTAAGATCTCGGGGAAAAAAGGTGTATTTCACAGCGAGGCTTCTCCAAGATCTTAAGGGGTACCATACACATAAGGGAAATAACTCTGTAAAAATCATCTAAACGTTTTACTCAAGTTTCTTTTTATATTGAAATTAATGCATCTCAGTGATCAAAATTTTTTATGATGAAATTACTATATATTTATTGAAATAATTCCAGAGAAATGT
>JARWCS010000006.1:2898765-2915018 GCA_034783895.1 Geukensia demissa | reverse complement strand
ATAAACTAACCATTTTCAGTGTGTGCACGACAACTGGTGATTATACGCCGATAATTAACGTATCAATGTAAAAATTACAATATGAATTAGAATACCCAACTGCCTTTTTACGACCACTTCGTCAATTAGCTATATTAAATTAAACCAGTTTAATTCCTGTGGAGTTTTTCGTAACATGAAAAGAAAATTGATCAAAATTTGAGTGAGATGAACAATCAAACACAAATCGAATTAGGGAATTATAGCCTCGGAGATTATTCCGATAAATTTGCTGATGTATAGCCATTTTAATTCGATGGGCGGTCAATCGTTTTGATGAATAATTCCTATCTTCATTTTATTCGACGTGCCGTGGTGTCCCTGGGCGACGATTCCGCGTCAAACATCCCGTATCCAGTTTCAGTGAGTATACAAAGGGTGCGTTACAAAATTACTACGAGTTGTTCATTAACACCTAGTAGAACTTGATTTATTATATTTTACTGCTTTACCAAAAACTCTTTCCACCAAAAAAGAAAAATTCGCAAATATTCGGTACAAATCATCATTTCTGTAACACTTGTGGTACTTCAACATGTTCAACCCCATCTCCAATCTTTTCAAGATTCGTTACTCTGCTTTGTACCATTTTTATGAAAATGTTATCACATAAAAACGGCAAAGTTTACACAATTTCTCGTAATGATTATGAATACTTTTACAGAAGAAATTATGGAACTTAATGCCAGAGAATTCCTCATTAGGATATAAACAAAAATAAACAACCACAATTTATAAAAATAATTTTCAAATTTGCACCTTAATATATTTCGAAATTCTTTAAAATTAAAATCTTTATTTTGATAATAAATGTCTAGGCAGTACTTGTAACTGAATGTATTATTTTAAAGTTACATTTTCCAGATTTTATTTTACGGCTTGTGATGCAGATAAACATCAGATGTTTGTAAACAAATTAGCCACGCGACTTATGTAAACATTTGATTTGTAACCTTATCTATTGTTCTATTGCCGTTTTTGCCCGCCGGGCAATTTTTGCATCTGCTCTTTAAATGGATAACTGGATATGTTTAGTATATGAGAGAAGTATATAACATGTACATAGATAAAGATATTCTCCATATATTTTTTCCACAAAATGCAGTGTTCGTTTATAAAAATTGTTTTTTTTTAATTATGTCATTTTCACTCAAAATCAATTTCCGGAATAGTAAAAAATGTAATAATGAGGTACAAACATAATGTTTCGGTCCCACAAAATAACTAAGAGATTGTTAGATGGTATAGACAATTTTTCACTACGTATTTTGGGTTTATTGTTTTTTTTATCGGTGCTGAATTTCCGTTATATATAAAATGACCAAAATCTGGGAACAAAAGAAACATTGTTCCCAGCCAAAATGCATCCCTGCTCTAAAATTCTTTTGTAATTCTGGTTGGTTTATTGCTTGTCTACAAAAAACTTTTTATATTGAATCATGGGTGTTCCTGATCAGTCAAGATATATTAAGATACCTCGACAAATGTCATAATTCCAAATCGTAAACATTTTAAATTCAATTATCTGGTTTTAAGTTATAAACCCATTAGAGAGTTTGAAGGAACCAAAACAGATTTATTCATAGATAGAATAAAGTTAAATTTAATACAAGAAAAGCAAAATATAAACTTCTTATTTTCATGTGCAACATAAACATGATAATTCAAGTGGGGGCAATTTACTTGAAGTTCTGTAAGGAGAAAACCGTGTCATGTACTTAAGAAACAATGTGCATCTGATTTTGTATATCTCTTGTTTATAGTAGCATTTTTTGAATTACTGTTAATATATTTATAAGGTCTTATCAGGTCAAAACTATCAATAACATAATTATTCGAAATTTTTTTACTTGTCTGTAATTACAGTCTATGTAAAGGCCATTTTTTATTTGGGAAGGGGTGGTAATATTCTGCATGACATTATACCAATCAGTAAAAATTTTGGTGCCCTGTTTTTATAAAAATTGACATATTCGGTCGTTAGAGACATTTTCATGTACTGTTTGTAAGGACAAAAACCAGCAACGGTGAAACAATTCTTATATTTCTTTCATTTAAAAATGCATGATCATTAAACACTTTTATTGAGTTTAGAATTATCTGAGATTTTAATCCCAGGAATTATCAACTCATTTATCGGCAAACTGACGACCAAATCCAATCTGTCTGTTAAAAAATCAATCAATAAATAAAAAACTTGGTCATCATTTATATTTAAATGAAAACACAATTTTGAAAATATATTGAAATCATTATACAGATTAATTAACAAGGAATAATTAGATTAAGGACAAAAGTAATTTTTCGATTTTTTCAACATCGATCACATGTAAAAAAGTGGAAACTGCCTGCTTCTCAGGAATTTATTATTTTTCTTACAAGTTTCTCATAGCAATTGCACACCTACTGCTAATTATGTTTTTACATGTTCAATGGAGCCGTCTACACATAAAAACGGTAAATTAGTTTCAAATGTTGAAATCTAAAACTTATTTTTGTAATGGAGTAAGACATCAGTTGTCATCCCGTGATTAACCTATCAGCATGGAGGCTAGTCAAGTGTCTTCATCGTTAAATTCGTACCTTATGTCTCTTTTTGTAGAAATTCAGTGGCTTACAATTGTTTTGATATATTTTTATTGACCTTTATTGGTTCTGGACAAAAATCGCACCTGTTTTAGGACATTATCACTTTTATTCCCAGTCGAAAACGCGGACGTCACTGAAAACAGGTAAATTGTGCGGACGTCGACGAAGACACCCTTGTGTGGATCTAGATTAAAGGCGAGCTTTGAGGAGATTCTTTATTTTATATGTTTACTTACTTTAGAATTTAAGATTAATGTCTATTTCATTGATAAATGGGAAGAACTATATTTATTGACTTAGAAAATCACCAGGTTATCGTTAAGGTTTACATGACCACCTAATGTTTTACGAGCGGTATAACATTTTTCGAAATGCTGTCTTCAGATAAAAGAAATTAAGGAACAGATATTGGAGATATACAAAAAACGATGATTTCGTCTATAAGTTTTCTCCTTCCTGTTAAAATAAAAATATTTATTCCTAGATCAACAATTTTTTTTATTTTGACCGTCTATTATTTTACTAAAAATGTTCAAAACTGGATATAATTTTACTTTCTATTCACGTATTTTTATAGCTGGGTATGTCTACAAGTTTGGATGATACAAACAGTTATAATAAATGAATTTAGCACATAAACTATCGTATCCATTTTTCTACAGTGGAACCCCTCATTTTTGAATAACAATGTTTGCCAATGTAGAGAAAGAGCACAAATGGCGACAGAATGTTTCTTCTAAATGAACTTTTTATTGTTTGTTATTTATACTGTTAAAGTTAAGAAATTACCTTTGTTTTGGGTGATTATCTGTATCTATTTACACATTAATAAGAAATATTTGTAAGAAAACACCTCGGGTTTAGTAGAGAGAATAACTACA
Organism: Geukensia demissa; assembly: GCA_034783895.1. Classification (NCBI taxonomy): domain Eukaryota; kingdom Metazoa; phylum Mollusca; class Bivalvia; order Mytilida; family Mytilidae; genus Geukensia; species Geukensia demissa. The sequence continues at coordinate 2,911,509 of JARWCS010000006.1, read as the reverse complement.
TTCTTTATCTTCATACATCATCCATACTAAAGGCTGATAACTCCTTCGTTTTTAACGGTGTATCAAATCTCGGGATCAACTTAAAAAGGTCAGAAAAATGAACGTGAAGGGTCATGTAAGGCATTTCAAGATTCCACTTTTGGAAAATTTGAAATATAAAAGAATTCTATCAAATAAATAAGCTATTTTTACACTTATTAGAAATTCGAGTTTTGTAAATTATAGCTCAACATGTACTCATCTTGTCTGTTAAAATGGTATTAAAAAGTTTAATAAACATAAGATACGAATTTAACCAAATAATCATTTGACCTTATATGTTTGGACAAATAAGTTTCTTTCCTATTTTTTTTTAATCTGAAAGCACACAAACTTGACAAGCCCCATTTCCCGTTATTGAGAAATAATGATTATGATTTTAGAATATTAATTTTAAAATGATAAATATAAAAACAATATATAAATGTAAAATGCCAAGGAATGTAAATAATCATAAGTCCATTAGGTGCAACAAAACCTGTTCATATTTAATGTCAGCTCTGATAAGCGTCAGGGAAAAATGAATTATTGTCGTGGTTTTTGCATTAAATAGTAGATTTTCCAGATATGAATATAAAAAAGTAGACACAAGTTTTGTTTGTTTCATTATATAAAGATTTGTGTAAATCAAAGCTGCTTGTCTTTTTAAGCGTAAATTTCTCTGCAGTTAAATTTCAAAACAATAGCAGATGCTACCCGAATGAAATGTTACCCGGATGACAAGCTCTTTCCTTATATGTCATTGTTTTGAAAAAAAAACTCTACGTTCTATTATAGGGTGTACTCTTCCTGTGTCTCCCAACACATACAAACATATATATATATATATACTTCATCATTTATACTCAATTTTAATTTTCCTTTTGACATTGAATTTTCAATTGACCATACAAATAAAAATACTAGACAAAAATAGGAAATAGTATAAATGTTGAAAAAATTTAACAGTTACTTGAAAAATGTAAATTTTGAAACCATAGATAAATTTAATCACAGGACAACAGCCTATATCCTTCTCTTTGGAAGGAATATAATTGTTTCAAGAGACTTTGGAACTAAAGGCATGATAAAAAAGTTTCGCGAACTGTTTTACGATAACTAATGGTTGGATTTATTTGCATGCTGCGAAACTTGGGCGAGACATACAGAAAAAAAAATCTTTCTTTTCTGTAACTAAATATCAAAATGTAAAAATAGAAATAAATTAAGAAGGAAAAACATACTTACTGGTTCTGTTTTTATTGGTGCCTTTTTCTCTTCTTTTTTATCACTTTTCTTCGTTAATTCTGCTTTAAAACCATTTTCTGTTAAAGTTGGGTCATCTTTGGCCAACACATCCATGAGATAAGTTATGTAACTAGTTGCCAGTCTTAAAGTTTTTATTTTAGACAATTTAGTGTCAGAAGGAACGTTCGGTATACATCCACGAAGTTGAGCAAACGCTGTATTGATACTTTGAGTCCTCCGTCTCTCCTTTTTGTTAGCGGTCACCCTTCTTTTAACTATACGGTCACCATTTTTGTCTATGTAATGTTCGTACTGTACTCCTCCGAGTGTATATGTCTCCGGTGATGAGGGCGTACCACCCATAGCGTATATATCGGGTGGCATAGGTATATCTGTATGGTGGCCGTTCAACACCCAGTTTTGGAAATATGCAGCGTCCGTGCAGTGGTCGGCATATCGCGGCATGTGTTGATAAGCTTGGTAAAAATCATGTGTCATTGGTCCCGGGTGATGATATCCTTGGTGGTGATACCCGGCCACACCCAAACTCATCTTTGATATTTTGAAAAAATAAATTCCACTATATCGGTAAATTTTACGAAAACTTCAAACAAAACAGAAAATTGTTGTCCGTTCTGTTTCAATTAAAGAAACAATTATCAGACGCCTGTACAAATTTGTTTGATCTTGAATTTGTCAAACAGCAGCCAGATGTCTTCTTTCGACTCTCTTATATCAGTTTTGGGTACAATGTTATAATCATTGACTGTCTTGGAATCTTTTATTTACACGTTTTTGCTAAGTTTACGCAAAATTAAATATAGCCAATCAAATTCCGTTATCGCTGTAGGCAGTTGTTTCAGTCCGCCCAGTTGCACCGTTAACCACGCCCCATCTGCTCGTTCATGCTGAGATAATCAGTTTTAAACAATTTTACTACTTTTCATGTTTTCTTATGCATTCATTACTCGCAGAAATCTTATCTGATTGTGTCTGAGTGTAAATAAAGAATCTGAATCTGATTTCGATTTTTCTTGTTAATTATTGCAAAGAACGAATTTTCCAAATTTTTCACCTCTTTCCGTTTTTTATAGAAAACCTGAAAATCATCACTTTCTCATTGAAGCCGCGGCGATGTAATGTATCGTTACATTTTTAAATAACACAACAAAATTTCATATTTTGCAGTAGGTATCATAACAAATATTAATGACATGTTTATAAGCTAATGCGTTTTTTTAGATTAACAGTAAGACAAAAATACATGTGAAACACATAAATAACAGAGACGTCCCTGGAATTAATTTATTTATCAAACACGAATCCTGTCTTTTCTGCTCTTTTGGATTGTTGCAAATATCTACAAAAATGTTTGACAACTTAGGAGTAATTAATATTTTACATGAATATTATTTAGCATTAAGTGAGTTTGGAAACAGCGTATTAAACTTTCTCACGACTTTTAAATCAAATTTAATTTGCATCAATTTCCGCAGACATTTAGTTTGGACTACAGACTAAAATTCATGACATGCTAAGCCTCGTTGACAATAAGTGTTCCAAACTGATAAACAAGTAGATAATAAACGAAAAACTAACAATTTTCATGTAAAGGAAAATCTTCCCATGAGGTTGGTCTTCGAGAGAAAATTTCCTTTCGATTCATATTTTAGAAATATATTTTTGAAAGAAAATTTCCTTTCAATTCGGATTTTGGCATCCAATAAATTTATCATGCATAGATACCTTAACATAGAAAACTGTAAAAGACAAAGATTTCTGTGATTTTTGTGGAAATATCAGAGTAAGAAATAATATTTTCAATATTTCCAGTTATATTTCTTTTGGTATATATCACATTGCAAGAGAAAAAAACTGGAAAAATAATATAACTCATCTTTCATTCTTGTATTTTCATGCTGCCCTTGTGCCCCTTGATTTCGTAATATTTATTTCTATTAACCATATAAGTATTTTTTATTTGAACAAAAATCTTTTTTTCATTTTCGTTTGTTTTTTATCAATGCAAGATAAAATTGTTTTGAATTGGTTTTTTTATAGGAACGACAAAATGGACTAAAATATCAAACAAATTGTACAGCCATGATGTATTGTTTTAGCAATCATAACAGTTTGTGTATTGCATTCATAATTCAATTAACAGCAGTGTCATTAGTAACACCGGAAATTGATTTGGCACGTGGATAAATGGCTACTGAATTCGGTTTGTTTATTGTCAGATTTCATTGTTACACATCCTGCTATCAACTTGTCAAATATAATTAAATCATGTAAATATCATTTCTAATGATTTTATTATAATGTGTAATGTCATAGTCTGGGTTATAATGTCGTGTGTCGGAATTTTCTTGTTTTATATTTTTTTTACTTTTTCAAGTGAAGTAAAAGAAGTTTATGTCATGTTGCATAGTTTTCTTTGCGTTTTTTATATAGATTGATAATGACTTATTCTCGGTGCATTTTGAACTGTTTTCGGGTCGTACATTCTATCGGTGCATTTTGAACTGTTTTCGGGTCGTACATTCTATAACTGTTTTTAGATTAATGGGAAAAGTGAAGGTACTACTAAATAGCCTGACTTTGGTCCTCAATTAAGGACGTTATTATTTCAATATTCATCAATTTCTGTTATATAAAACCGTCTAATCCGAAAACCCGGGCCAGGAGCGTATGTACCCAGTTTTCATGTTTTGAATATTTGTTTTTTAATCCCAGTTTTAACCTAAAACATGTTTCGATTTCGTTTTGTATTTAAAAACAAACCCATGGTCATAATGTTGGTCAAATTAACATTTTTGTAGACATTCCATGCCTATTATTGGTCTTGGAAATATAGAGCCCATATTATATATACTGTGCATTTTCCATGATGCAAAAATATTAAAATATTCCTTGGAGTTTTATACTATATTACTCCCAGAATATTCTGATTGAGCATTAATGTGCTCCATACTTTCTCTAGGAAACATTACATGCTCCCACTAAATGTAAAAAAAATGTAAATGTAAAAAATGGAGAAATAGCATGAGTTTGTGGGATAAATGAATGCTGTTGTATGCACATTCATATTAGATTTATTTGACCCTTAATAGTCTCATTCCAATTCTATGCACACAGGCTACAATTTTTAAAGAATTTGGAGAATATATTTTTTTACTTGAAACACTTTGGATAATTTGCAAGCTCTGGGGAAATTTTAACATTTCTTCCAATACGGAGCCTTATTTTTTTATTGGACTCCCTTCCCCTATTTTCAGTAATTCTCGTCCAAATTAATTTCTTGTGAAAATTTTGATTTATCAATCATGGTACATTGATTCCGATACTACCCATACCTCCCAGTGAAATTAGACCATAAAAATTAGAGATGTCAAAATTCGTAACTTTCTCGTTACATGGGTCATTAATTTCTACATATCGGGACTACTAAATGTTAGTTTCTCGAGGGACGACTCATAATCACCGATTAGTAAAAATGACACGCTAAATTATTTATTTTTCAATGAACACGTGCAATGATTTTTCGGAAATCCCATTATTTGTATTAACAAAATATCTTAGTTTTGAAAATTTGATTTTAAATGAAACCAGAAAACAAATAAATTATCAGGTTAAAAAATTATTAAAAATAAACTGAAGGTGGGGAAAATTATTTCTTTCCCAACAGATATTTTACATTTTTAATAAGTTTTTCCCGTTATCAAATTAATTCATCCAATTTTTCATCATAACTCAATTATAGATACGTAAAAATGAATATTAAAAGTCAAAACAGTTCCGTATTAAAAGCCTTCTTGCTACACTTCCGACATTATCATAAAAAATCTATGAAGGGTAATCATAAAGTTGTCATTTTAACGCTGCACTACATGAAAGATAACTTAATACATGGAAGCAAAATTTGTTAATGGCGGAAAAATCTTCAAAAGAACCTTCTCATCAAACCACTTAGATACTTTTCAGCTTCAGCGAATTTCTATCATGCACCACAGCGGGACTATAAGACGTCCTATGGATCAAACTCCCGTGTCCTCTACCTCATGGCCGAAGAGTGACCATTGTCCGTCAGAGGACATCGAAAATCTTGTTATTGGACCTCAGGACGTCATTCTTTGATCCCGTATAAAATTAACATAATTATCTGAAAAATACGCTACAATACAGGGATATCGCGATGACGAGTTTGCAAACAGAAGTATATAAATTGTTGTTAAGACTAATTGTACATCTGGGATATTGTACTGTTTATTTATATTGATAATTAGAAGATTAATATATATGTGATATCAGTAATTACACGATAAATCTACGATATAATCATTGAATGTTCTGCATTAAATGAATAACTTGGTTTTATTCAAAATCTTTAAAAAAAATCGTGAGATTTCTGCCAGTTTTTTGTTATCTTGGGCTGTAGTATATAATTAATTTTACGTTGTTGTCTTCAATAAAAAAATCAAATTGATCATCCCTGTTGTTGGTCAGTGTAAAATGTCTTACACATCAATAATTTTTAACAGATTGTTGTTATTTACAATTTTTCTCTAGACCACATAACTTGAACTACATATCTGGTCATGTTCAGAGGCGAAGCCAGTTATTTTAAGGGGGCACATGCAAACATATGAATATTATCATGAAAAACAAATCCTTTCACTGCAGAAGACTTTCACAAATTCACAAATTTGCTGGGAAAAATCATATTTAGATTTTAACCGGATACGCCCTTAAATTTTATATATAACTAAATGGTTAGTTTGACCGACATCAGCGACGAATGGTTCTTACAAAGTGGGCTATGATCCTTAAACGAAACATTGTGAAGAAAACGCTAAAATAGTTTGTCTCTCTCCGCTCGGCTGTTTTTTTTTTTTACATCGCTTCGACCTGCACGAATCTGCCCCTGAATATGTATAACTACTATAAATCAGGTAAACATTAAACAGGGAAACAAAACGCAGGGAATGTTAAAAAAAACCCATACTTTTCATTTTTGCATAGATCTAGAAGAACGTAATGTCGGTCAATGTCACTTGCTCTGGACAAATTTATAACCAATTAATTTTACTTATAAACACTAAACAAGCTTAAACCATTTCTTATATTTTTTACTACTTTGTGGCACTAATTAAATAATTCTTTTTGTTAATATAATTATATACAATCTCCGGATATTTACCATCATCTTAAATCAACAGCCCGTCTTTCAAAGCTGATGTAAATGATTTATACTCGTTTAAAACGGCGCTAAAACGATGTACTCCTTTTCCCGCGATTGCCGTAATACATTTAGATGTCTCGGTTGTTTACGTTAGTAACAAACAAACCGATGGATTAAATTCCCCTCTAAAAGTCAGAACATCTGAAAGTACTTTGCTTTTGGCCATTACAGTCAGAAAATTAATCATTAATTGAAAAGTGGTGCCTGAGATATCGGCATTATATTTTTATTTAATATAAGAAATTATTTTTGATAGGGAGTCCTTGGAGCCAAAAGTCTGAAGACAGACCACCCATTAATTAATTTTTTTCAGTATTTATAAGTAACAGTTACAGTTACCCCGACCTAAGGACAAAACGCATAATTATTTATTGTGCTTTTGCTTTTCCATGCAATGACCATCTACTCTGACAAAATGAAGATTTTTGCGGTGCTTGCATGAGAGTGGTTATCAAGAAGATTCGTTCAGATCTTGAAAAAAAAAAAAATAAGTTGTCAAATGATCTACATTTTTGTAGCAATCCTAGATCATGTTTCCCAAAAATTCTGGGTTTCACAGGCTTATTTTAACCATTTCGATAAAATTCGCTAAATTATTAAGCACAGTTAGCAATACGACCAATATAACCCAAGGGATGAAAGCAGAAATTGAATATAATATACACTTATTTGTCTCTTACACTTATATGATGAAATTCGGAGTTCTTGTCATATTTTTTAAATTAGAAATTTATCTAAAGAGCATGTAAATAAACCACTACTTTGGAAATACTTTGCCACTATATAGTACGGGCTTGTATCTAGGAGGTAATAAATATGTGTAATTCACAAATTTGTGCAAATTTTGATTTAATCTTACTGAACGCCCGAGGAATTTGTTGTTATATGGGAGAATTAAGTGTAAAACGATTAACTGATAATACAAACTTCGCCACCGGGAACGATCTAGCGACAGATACCGTTAACACTCCGGAGCAAACAAAAAGCAACAACCGTTAAAACATAAGGCGTTTTGACTTTATTTGGATGTTGTGAAGATCAGGACTGGGATCTAGAACTAAAAAGTATGACCATGAAAAAAAGCAACCGAATTGCTCAAAACTTTAATTTTTGTTATGAATCTTTACTGTAATAGAAGACAAGGGAAAAATATTTATTCCCAGAAAAGACATTTAACAACTCGGTCTTGGTAAAAAGTCAAATCATCGGTGCATTCCGTGGTTGTTACATTAAAAATTTGACTGTAAAATAATGGTTGGGTCCTATGAAATAAATGAAATGGACATTTAAAAAAAACCATAGGGTACTAGTATGCTTTCCAGTGGGATTCTTAAGGTGTATCTTTAATGGGTTATTTTATTTTATTTTCATCTTTGAACATGCGCAAAGGTTGTATGAACATTGGGTATTTTGCCTGACAGATACATTTACACTTATTTATTTAGTCTGGGCGATCAAGGGTTGAGATTCCAGCCTTGTTAGAGGCCTTATGCGTATCTTTAGGTTTTAACCGAGAAGATCTAACACGGGGCCCGTGACGATGCGTATCTTTAGGTTTTAACCGAGAAGATCTAACACGGGGCCCGTGACGATGCGTACCTTTAGGTTTTAACCGAGAAGATCTAACACGGGGCCCGTGACGCAATCTCCATGTATTAACTAAAGCACCGATCATTTGATTCAGTGGGATTTTAGCTTTTTTATTTAGAAAGGAAAATTTTGTCACCCAGATTATTTTTTTTAAAGGCCTACATGCTGGGACCATGGAAGTATAATATTGACAATATTAAACATGTATGCTGAGACATACTATTTTTTTAATATCACGCCCAGCTAAATTATTCTTATTTTTGGTTAAATAAGGCAAAGAGATTTTCACAAAAAATCCTCAAAAAGTCAAACAGTGATCCTCCAACACACCTCGACCCCCTTAATCTATCTCATGTTTTCAAACTAAGTAAAATTTTGGATTTTAGGGCGTGTGTGAAAGTTATTAACGTCCAACACAGCAAATTAATGCTCTCATTCGGACAGTGCAACTCTGGTTTCTTTTTAAATTCGTGAATATAATTTTCGCCTTTTTTATTTTGTATTTTTCTAATGAAAGCGTTCTTCACCAAACATTAACACAATAACTACAGGTAAACATCTTGTACATTTCTTTGAAGTACTGCCGCTGATTAATATCTATACGTATCAATAACAAAATCACTGATTGGTCCTCTTATTTATGTTCCTTATTCAATATTATACAAATAAAACAAATAAACTAATTGAAATTGCACAACTTGGCGACAATCTTGGACAGTTCTGGTATAAAATATTTATTGGAATTGTGTTTGCTGAAATTGGTCATGCCTTCATTATGTCTATTTCCAGAGACATATAAAACCATATATATATATGTCTCTGCTATTTCTTATTGAAATTTTGTCAGTAAATATGTACGTGATGGTGTATATGTATATAATTAAAACGATAAAAATTATAATATGCAGTTATAATTAGGAAGTTTTAAATTCGTTCTCGAAATACTTTATATCGTGCGTACGAGTTTAAAACGTCTTGCGCACAAGAAAATGTAATTTAGTTTTTCGTTGGCACTAAAGGGACTACTTAATAAATAATTATATTAAAATTTGTTCACTTTGTAAGATACACGTTTGTTCTCCTAATTGGATATAAACTTTTCCCTTTAATGTTAGTGGAATTATCTTCAATCCAACATTAATAAGAACTACATCAAATTTGTTTGGAAAGTTGATAATATATTCATTTCTTGCTATAAAGTAATTGCAGCATTATCGTAGAAGCAGACGATTTGCAGACTGCATGCGCTTTGATCAATTCTTGTCTTCTGCACAAATCGATGAAAGATTAATTTTCTTATCTTTATCAAACAATTTTTCCACAAAAGTTATATAAACTTTGGATCTTCGAAGATATTCCGATACTTCGGTCGATTTGTGTAAAATATTACATTATATCATTATTTATTGAAATAAGTTTTATTTAAGAAAGCAAAAGTTAATGAATAATCAGTATTCCGAATCTTTTTTTTGTTGCTAAATAAGTGATCATTTTTACAATTGAAATTTGTTTTAGAAAGTTAACTTCTAACGAAAGACGTGAAAATTAATGAATGATTTCTAATATAAACATGGTTTTATACGTTTCTGATTTCTAACCAGATCGAATGCTTAAGTATTTGTTATTTTATCATTTATCTAATTATTTTCGTTAAAGCACTCTCTTGTCCACAAACGTTCTTCACGCCTTTCAAGATCTTGAACGCGCGTTTATACATGTTGTACAAATTAGATAGGCATATGCTTTTTGTATACAGCACAAAAATCTTAAAAACAGATGACCAAGTGTTTACATAAACCTATACTTCTACTCAGTCTGGTGCAATGTCCAATCAATTTCAATTAATAAAATAATAAACTATAATATTAGGAAAATGACAAATTTTTAATTATCGTCTCACGAGAGCGCGTGCCAGGCCGAATCTGTCAGCAGACGACCTAACTAATTATAAAGATCATCAAATTAATGGTAAATTAAAATCAGTTTCAGCATCATTTCATGATGTCACGGACCATTCAGATTTATGGTAGAATCCAGTGGTCACTATAATAACAAAATTAGTGAATAAGATAGACAGTTATTGCTGAAGATTTTCTGTCAAAATTGATGTTAAAGTCTCTACGGGACAACATATGGCTTTTTGACACACTAAACGATGACTTCAAAATTAAAGACTTTACTTCGAAAATACCATGTTTACTGCTAGAAAAGTGGCTGCTAGCTTGAGTCTAGTTGTTTACACTACAGAAAAAAGAACTAGATTAAAAGAAATAAGATATAAGAATGAAAATAAATTCTTGGATAAGAAATATATACCCCAAAATTTAGAAATCCAACACATTTTTCTCATACCCCTCCCTACAAAAATTATTTTTGTTTTATTTGCATGTAAATATGAGACTATATTGTAAAATTAAGTTTCATTCCGAAAATATCTAAAAATTCAGATTTTGGTGATAAGAGTTAACCAAATTGAGGAGGAAGTAGCCATACCCCATTCTCCATGGCAGAACGGTCGAGTCTTAACAGTATTTGCTGTTACAAAACATGCATTTAGCCACAATGGTAAAGAATCAACAGGATATATTGTATTTCTTATGACGCAAATCTTTTAATTTTTGACCGCAAATCTCATCGTATTACGGATTAACGGAAATCTTTCCAATTGTCAATTAGTGCCAAAATGAAGTTTTTTATACCAATTTAAATCAGATTTATGTTTTTGTACCTGACCCTTCTCGACCAAGTATTTAATTGACTCTCAGAATCACAAAGCCATGAAGTAGCTTCCTAATAAATCGGCTAAATACCTCGAGTTTGTTTCCAAGCAGGTGTGTGGTGGGTCGCCTTTAAAATCATAGAATTACAAAGATTTTTTGGATTTTTAATTACTCCGAAATACACATATTTATGTTATAATAATCGAAATTTGATGCTAATGCCAAAATATTTACCTATAATGAGGAAACACAATAAATTGTTTTCTTAAAAATATTTTCTTTCTGTGTGATCTTAAAATCCATAGTTAGTTAATAATCATCTGCCCTGCAAATGATAAGATTAGACAACGATTTTTGCTGCATTTAATTGTGCACAAATCGTGTAAAGCTGATCCCTGATGAAGGATGGGAACATCACAACAAAACAGGTGGCAGACAAGCAGTAAACAAGATTGCCTGTCGCAATGAACTTTACAAAAATTGTATACGGTCCCCTGAAACCTGGTGTCTCGCCTGCTCACACTGTTGTCAGTATAAAATATTTACACTAATCTGACAAATATTTAAATTTGAAAATATTAAGTGCCTATGATTACTTGTTACAGAAATGCAAACTGATAAGGAAAAAAAAATAACGGGATCACTCATGCATAACTCAGGGGGCGCAGGGCCATCAATTGGGTGTGGAATTGTGATGTACTAATAGAGAGCAACTTTATTCCAAATATTGAGTGACTAGGTCTACTGATTGCGGCTGCAGAAACTGTGTGCAAAACTTAATGTAATCACTCATGCATAACTGAGGATGAAGGGCCATCAATTATACAGGAATATTAGGAACCCTATTAGGATTGATTGATTGATTGTTGGTTGATTAACGTTCAGTGGCAAATATTTCATGCATATTCAGGACGAGAACAAGTTCAACAATTATCAATATATAAAAAGGAGTGGGATTGGGCACAATAGGTCAACGGTTTTTGAATGCCACTGGAAAAAGGAGTGATGGGTAGGGAAGGAAATTTTAGCCTTTTGTAGCCGCATTAGCCTTCTTTTTCTAAAACTAAAAAAGGGGTCCTTTACGTGCAAGGAGCGTGGCTTTCTCCTAACACGTCACCCATTATGGTCAACGGCCAGGCTTTCCGTATTATAACCTGGCAACCCCCCAACGAGAGAGCCTCCCCTATCCGCCACCTGGGGTTCGTGCTTGGTCAGCTCCCTGGGTCGAGCCCTAGAGACTGCTCCGGTGCCCAGCCCTATTAGGAAGAGGAGAAAAGTTCAAGGTTACAGCGAATACAGATCTGAATGAAACTCGAGTGACACCTATTGATTTTGGTATCTCTAGGTCAAGGGTCAAGATTACATTGATTATATATGGATAACTTGTTCACCCATTAATTTTTTTTGTGCAAATTGGCTAGTACAGCAAATATTTCACATATAATTTTTTTGTTTTTTGTTTTTTCTCTTTTCCATTCTAAGATTTTTCCCAAACAAACAGAACAAATCTTAGGGCCTGTTCACACTACAAAAGTTATAAATCTGGATTAACTTAATGTGGATTAAGTCACATTGGGTTCACACTAGTTTTGATTTAATTCAGATTAACTTGATCCAAATTAAGTTAATCCAGATTAAACTGGAGTGTGAATGCAAAATGTGGATTAAATCTGACATCATAATTAGTAAGGTTACTTTTGGTTTATTGATTTCTAGTCTCAGTTTTAATCCTGATTAAGTTAAGCCAAATCCCCAACACTAGTGTGAATGCAACAGGTTAGCTTTATACTTATATGACTGAATTAAGGACTGTCATAAATATGTGGTGCTTTACATAGATAAATAAAAAACCAGAAAAAAATTATGGGTCAATGTGCTACTTTTTGAGATATAAGGCTTTGAAAATTTGGCGGGAAAACAAATTCT
>JARWCS010000006.1:2872580-2890236 GCA_034783895.1 Geukensia demissa | reverse complement strand
ATTAGAACCAAAACATGGGAAGTCCAAGATCCAAACATAGTAAAAGAAGCACTCAAATCCAAACAAATCGAAATGGGAAGCCAAATCCAACGGCAGGGACATCATGGACCGGTGGGTCAAAAATGCAGTTCATGACATAAAGCATTGCCAATAAGGCTGTATTTGAGAATTTCTGGTTTCTTTAAGTTTTAAGTATGTACTACTGATCTTCAAAATAGTATGGCTAGTACTTTAAGAAGTATTGAAAACCCTCCGAATTTGAGGGCTTAAGAGATTCTGGCAACAAGTCTAAATAAGTCTTGAATTCAAATTTTTGTTTTGACTCATCAAAATTTTCGTTTTTATGCATTTTACTTTAGAGATACTCATCCAATTTTAAAAAATCTCAGTTTGGACTCACCAGATCAAAAAGCTACTGTTAACTCTTTAAAATTGGCAGGTCTTTTTTTCAGAAATCAGAATCAGCCATTTTAACGAGCAGGAATTCAAATATTACTGTTCACCCTATTTTTACTGAAATTTTCAAATTTGAAAGTTTATTAGAAAGAAAGTTATTGCAAAAAATATGAAGACTTTAAACTGGAGAAAAAATATTCCATAGCGTCATTTAGTAAAATAGTAACTTAATCAACACCCAATTACAGAGCTAAATACCAAGTTACAAAAAATACAATAGTTTTTGTGATATTTCTAATATTTTCCTCACCAATTCATCATATTTGCTATCAAAAACTAATTGACGATAGATTGGCATTAGAAAGCCGAGATTTTCCGAGCTCCCAATCTGATAGGAAAGCAATTTATCGAAAACTAATACACCATTATCTTGAGAGGTGACAGGGGCCGTCAGTTTACACTTAGACAATGCTTCTGATTGATCTCTTTGTATTTTTGTGAAAACTCGTTTTGTTTCTGATATTGGACTGTGTAGGAATAAAAAAGATGATTTGATCAATGATTGCATATGTCTTGATATCAACTAAGGGGAAAACGGTAGTAGTTTCTGGGCCAAAATTGCTGACAGTACTAACATTTTGAAATTTTTCAACACTTTCTAACAAAACACTTACCATGTTGGCATAGAAACTTGAAATACTTTCATTTTAAAATTTTAAAATAATCATGGAATATAGCTTGACCATCTTCCAGTGAAGCCGCCATCGAAAATAGACAGTTACCGTCTATTTTTAGATTTTTCCTTCCACAGTGAATGGAAAAAATGCAATTTCTTGAAAAGTTTATCAAAAGAATAATATCAGTTACATCTGAACAGTTTTGATTTTATTCTTTACTTTCATCAATTTCAAGGCTGAAAACAATAAGTTCGGTACAAACCATTCGTACATGTCCAATATCAGCTCATCAACTCTGACTTCCTTTCATCTGGATTAGGTACACAATAGACCAACCTAATGCTGTGAAATTAAATAACATCATTTTCCCATTATACTATATGGTGGGAGTTCAGCTTTTTACCAAAGAAGAAAGGGTGCAGCATTGAAAGCAGGAGTTACCTATCCTTTTTACCATAATATGACTATTATCAAAGAAAAGCTGAACTCCCACCACATAGTATAAAGGGACTTTTTTTTTTTTTGCTTTGTGTGTCAGATTTTGACAATGACACATTTTTGAGAATTGTTCCTAAGGCCTGGATTTTTCTAAAAGAAGCGACTTCACAAAACAAAAACCTAGAGTTCTAGTGCAGCTGCAACACCAAGCAGGAGTCACTGGCAGACGTAATCCATCGCAGGACTAGGACTTGAGTTTTTTCAGGTCAAGTCCTATATGCATAAAAGCAATTCGAAGATACCAAAGGGGCAGAAATAAATCATACTATCATTATGGTTTCAATTTCCTGCACCGTGTCCATCATTTAGTAATAGCCCATAAAAATAAGAAAAACATTGAAAGGACATTCTCTCCATATAAAGACTTCATTCAGTTTTTTATGTCTTAATTATATACAGCGGCCACTTCTGGTGAATGGAGGGTCCACAAATAAAATACAAATAAATGTGTCGTCTGCTTATTATACAGCGCCATATACAAAGCAGGACAATCATACATTTTGGTACTTACAGCTGTCTTTTAACCAGAGGACATACACGGCCGTGTTTTATTGGATCAGGAAATATTTGGCTGGAGGCGGAGAGAACAATTTTCCTGTCAATTTCAGACTTTTTTTGCAAAATATGTTTTTCATCTGTTGTTGTCATATCAAAATCATAACTTATTTCTTTATTAATTAATTTCCATTGAAGGAAAACTTTGACAAAATATATTTCCAGTAATTTACCCAAAGAGAAATATCAAAAAGACATCTTAACTTGTAAAGAATTAGAGAAATAAAATCTTTCATCATTAGCAATTGATAATGTCTTGATAGATATTCTGATTTATAGCTTTACAATCTTGTATGCACATTTATCAATGTTTAATAATTCTATTTTTGATGTAATTAATTAAATTCATTGATAAACTTTATGAAATTTTATAAATACATGTATATATTTATATATATTTATTTTGTTAATATTTAAAATACTTGACTTAAATAGAATCAAGTGCCCTTAAGATTCAAGTATCACAGTTTGTTATTGAGAGAACATTAAAAGTGCATAGCAATACCTGACAAAATTAATGGAAAAAATAACAATTAGATTCTCTAACTGTATCCAGTGGATTACAAACTCAAGATCGTTAAATTTTAAAAATTTTTAGTGTGAGACTTCTCGAGCTGATTAAACGAATGGTTGACTCAGACGTACCAAAGATTTATAAGACTTGTGTCCCATTACATAGATATACTCCCTGTAGAGACCTAACACAAATATATTGTTTATGCTTTTGTTCCAGTGTTGGTGTGTTGTTCTGAAGGAGGACCTCGGCGGTGTGGAGGACAAGGAGACCTGTTGTCTGGTACCATGGGGACTTTCTCTTACTGGGCCCACCAAGCCATTGAAAGGGGAACTAACAAGTAAGAGATTTTTTGTTGAGTAAGAGAACATAATAATGCACCATTTTCCATAACTAAATCAAAAGTTAAGCAGTCAGTTGGGAACGAATTGTTCTGGGCAGAGAGAGCAGAGATTACACAACCATATGTAGTAAGGCCCACAAAAAGCCTTAAGTGGTTTTTTTTTGTTTTGATCTGTGTGCAGCTAGGTGTTTGAAATTGATATGTGAAAAAAAGGAAATTGTACAACTTCATTCATAGTATGCATTTATGCTCCACAAAAATTTGTCTTTGCCTGTAGTGAGGTGTTTGGCATGAGAGAGAAATATTATTAAAATTATTTGTATGTTATCTAAATGCAATTATCTTCACTACCACATTTTTTGTCTCGGAAACGATACGTAAGTGTTACACGATGCCATCGGCACCGTAAACTTTGTTCTAAGCTTTATATCTCTGAGACTGTTTGACCCAGATTAACCAAATTATGCATTCAGATAGTTCATGATATGAACTTGCTGACCAATTATACGTCATTTGACCTTGACCTTATTTTCATGGTTCAGTAACTTTGTAAAAAAATTTGAAAATCTGCAACAACTTTTTACATTCAATACAATTTTTCAACAACTGTTACACCTGGACCTACACATATTTTTTCTATAGTTAGATCTTAGTGAGTACTTGCCAGTCTCCCTTGACCTTGACCTCATTTTCATGGTTAAATGACTTTGAAAGTCTATTTCTCAACAATTGTAGTAGCTAGGTCCACCATATTTGGTCTGTAGTTAGATCTTTGTAAGTACCTGCCAGTCTGGATCTTTGTAAGTACCTGCCAGTCTGCTTATGACATCTGACCTTGACCACATTTTCATGGTTGAATGACTTTATCATTTTTTTTCCACATAAGTACCTTTCTCAACAACTGTCATACCTAGTCTCATTATATTTAGTCTATAGATCTTGATGGGTACTTGTCAGTCTGCTATATTTCATTTGACCTTGACATTGACCTAATTTTCACATTAAAATCAACTTTTTGTTTTGCCTTGGTCCATATTATTTCAATTTTCAGGTGAGACATTTCTGTGTCCACACTTGTTTAACTATTAAATCAGTGTTGGAAGCATTCTGCAGCTCAGTTGATTTTCAGATTTTGGAGTTTTTCATGTTATATTGAGAAAAATATATGTATTTGAACTGTAAACATTAAAACTTTACCTTAAGGTCCTTCTAATCATAACTATGTAGAAACATTATCATGATCTGTTCTGATTTATACCTTGTGTTTCATTCTGATTCTGTTGCAAAAGAAATGGCATGTCTACTTTAGGGTACATACAAAGCACTGTTTAAAAGTTTTGCCCACTCTGAGCCTACTTCCACAATGGACAAGTAGATTTAACAAAACTGTCCTGAGCCCTGTTGTAGCATGACTACACAGTGTTTATTTTTTGGGCTACCAATTAAGTTTTGAAAATTGGACTGATGCAAAACAAATACCAACATATGCTTTAAACAGTCCTAAATAATTTATTTCTTGTAGCAATATCTCAATTTTTGTTATATATACAGGTTCCTATGAAGAAAATCATATCATTAATATCATTGAAATTTTTTTATTACATGTAGTTTTCATATTACATAGTGATTTCTTTTGATTGGAAATGGTGATCTCAGAATTAGTTTGAATAATTTAGGTTTTTTCTTGAGTAATCTTATAAAATATTCAGTATTAGATGCCATTGTTGTGAGTTCTTTATGATATTTGCAGAGGTCATAAAAATTTTCCCTTACAAAATTTCTTGGTTGTATTATTTGAGTAAAACTGTGAATTAAAATTATACAATACTTAAACATGTGTTTGTTCAAATCTTCAGAATGTGAATGTTTTCAGGAATATGCCAGATTTACAAATTTTGACATTTTTCCGAAACATGAATTTATCTGATTTTCTTGACGTCAGTACATTAAGGGTAATGTAACCAAAGGGATGTTTAAATCAGCAATGGCACCATATTCCATATCATGAAAATGTTAATAGGGATTGGGATTCAGTTCCATTATGAAGGAGTTTTACAAATTTATTATTTGTAATTTTCCCAATGAATGATTATATATTTTTAAATATCACCTATATTATATGTATCTACAGTTTCAAATTCCCAAAATGTTATTTTCGTCACCAGCACCAAATTAAGAGTGGTTAAGATAAATGCCCTGTCAGTATTTCAGCCATCCTTTCGAGAACATACATTATATTATCATATTAACTAAAATGTCAATGATGAAAAAAAAAAAGAATATGAAATATATACTGGAAATTAAGTCACAATCCAAATCTTAATTATGTTTATTACAAATAATTCCAAATTTAAATGAGTGTGAAAAGCTTTTCCGGATTTACCTTTATCAGGCACGCTAGGAGCCAGAAAAGGGAGATAAGTGGAAACATTTTATGAATTTATTGTTACATTCATAATATATATACAGTTTATAATGTAATGAATCTGATGAGCCAATACATACATAACATTCAGGGAATTTTATATACTACAGTGTTGGAAAGATGTAAACTATAGCCCTTTCCGAAAAACCATATCCGGAGGGCATCTTTCGTTCAAAAATTAAAATTTACCATTCTGGTTCCCGGCTTCCGGGAAGTATGATGAAAGTTTCCATAGAAATCACCGCTAAAACGTGCATCAATTTTTTTTTAGGACAAATAGTTAAAGCTTTCATTTTTAGTTTTTATAAAATAAGATGTGGAGCGTTAATACCTTAACTACTTTTGGCAGTCGTAGAAAGCAAATGCTTAAAGATAAAGTACAGGGGAAAGTTGGGTTTTTCTAATTGCCCATTCTTATGTCGATGTGATGCACTACAAACAAAGGGGAACAACTCTTACAAAATCTTAATTTTTGAACCAAACTCGGACTTCCGGAAATAGGTTTTCGAAAATGACTATATATTTCCAACATACATTCTTGTACCTGAAAATAAAAAAGAGGATACAACTCAAGCACTGGGAAGCTCGTTCGGACCTCCACGCAGCACTAGAGAAAAATTCCTTAATAACTTTTGAAAAGATCATTTGTTCATCTGGAAAAGAAAAGTTCTGAAAGCTTCATTTAAGCTTTATTACACAAGCTATGGCCACATTTTTTGTCTTCTGACAATGAAAACAAGATACCACTAGCCAAATCATTTTTACAGAACTTGGTATTTATTTGAGTTCTCAAAAAAAGAAATTTGGTATTTATTTTAATGCTCAATAGAGGATATTTGTGATAATTTTACAAGAAGTTTCTTGAAATTTTAATAAACACTGGTCTTCTGTTTGTCATTTTAATCACTTACTGTGGTAAACAAATATTCAGTTGTCTTATCTTTGTCTTGTAGTAACAACTTTGATGAAGAAATATTTTATCTTGCAAAAATTTCAAACTTTTACCACCAGAAATTTTATGAATTCTTCATATTAATTCAAAATTTTACACATCAATTATTGGAATTGTGTACTCTTCTAGAATTTGTCATATTCCCAGTAAACATCAGTCCATAATTAAATATTCAAAATAATCATCACTTTTGAAGATTCCAATATGCCATGGTATGTAATTGAAGAAAATTTTTAATAATTTTGTTACATATTTGGAATTGTTGAATAGAAAAAATAATCTGTTTGATAGTTTCTGTAAATCAGTTTATTAGAATTGACATGTTGTTAAAGAATTCTCAAATTAATTTGCCTTTCATGCATGGACATTCGTTAATATGCAGGCTGAAATTATCATTTATTAAAAAATCAATTGTGGTCATAAATTCCCAAATTAATTTTGCAAAAAACAAATATAATTAATTTATGAAGGACTGATTGGGTCCCGTCGGGAATGTAGCCGTCAATATGCAATCCCTGGACATTTCCATTTATAGAGACTGGTTTTTTGCTCATCAAAGGATATCCCTGAAGCATTGCAACTGTTTCTTTTCATATCTTTCAAAACTGCATTTGGTCTGTACGCATGGCCGAACAATCGCTTAATCAAAATTGGTCAGTTCTCATTGTTCTGTTCGTGTATTAATTAAAGATCGTCACCCTTGCTGATGAGAAATATTTCTCAAATAGAATATTGTATTTGTCAAAGTAATCACACCATGCCAATCATCCCGATGTCCAGTCGAGGAAATGTCTTGTTAACGTTTGGTGATTGCTGACCAAGAGGCCATCTTGATCAAAGTTGATTTTCCACGTCCAAAATCCTCGTCTGAATTAATGGAATTAGATAGTCATCATCTCGGAAAGTTAGCTTCGGTGATTTTATTACTTTACGATCTCTCGTAATTTACTCTTAAGAACATGCTGAAATAAATTTACAGATTCAGAAAGCATAAAATGTCATTACAAAACCAATATCTTATGGACGTTTTAGGCAGCAAGTTTGGTACCTTACGTTATATTACTTCAATAATTGGTAACATTGAGTCACGAACATTTACTTTCATTAATCGTAACAAATTTTGCTTTCCATCTTTTAGCAAGTCCAATTGACAAATTACAGAGGCATTAAACAGAATGACTTGTTTTTGAGGATTTTCAATTCTCAAACCTCTTCTTGTCGTTTTTCTCACTCAAATTTGATTAATGTTTTTTAACTGCTGATTCCGCGCTAATTGTGCAAGCAATTTGTTTTAATTTCCATTCTATTTTCTACTTTATTTCAGTGAAACTTGTGATTTGATTTGTTTTCAATTGATCTTGGGAAAAACTGTTTTTTACTAGGTATTTTTTATTAGCTTCACTTTACAGCGGATGACTTGGTGTGAAATTTTACTGTTGAAATAAATTTGTTTCTAGAATAAAAATAGAATTTTAGTTTTAGACTTGCAGGGTCTTTGTAGTGTTTTTTTTTAAACCTAGGATTTTTTCACGAAAATTTTTGATAGTATTAATGTTTCCAGTTTTTAAGTACTTATTAGGCAATTTGTGTCCTCTCCAGATTTTTAGGCAAGACATTTGTTTTTTTGCAGTAAATATAAAAAATTTTGTCAGCCAAATTATGTTTTTCAAGGTCTATCCCAGACATATTTTACAGCCTAAATCAAGGGTCTTTTTAAGAATTTTGTCTTGTCTGCAACAAAAAGTCATGGAAGCAAGACAAAGCGCAGTGGTCGCGCCATTTACAATTGAAAACTTGGGAAAATTCATATGCTTAGGTCAGTATTATTTATTATACAATGGCATCAGTAAAGATACAGCAGTGATAGCCCTGCAGTCTCTGTTTCTTTAGCCTCAATGAGTAGTTCTAACCATTATTTTGGTATTGAATTGTATTTATATCAATAAATCCTGATTCAACACAAACCCACTTACTGACCCTGCTATCTTTCAGGTAAAAGTTTTTTCAAACTTTTGTCAGATTGATGTAAATATATTGAACTGAAAACAGGGTGATCAGGCAAGAAACCAGGTTCAAGGAATATTTTATTTCTCTTATTATGTACCCTGCTAACACATTTGATGAAATAGTGCATGCAGTTTAGCTGAGATGCCATCAAGCATAGCACAGTGAATGTGATTTCAGGCAATAATTTAATTCAAACTGGAAAAATCTCTTAAGCTGTAGAATTAGAGAAAGTTTTTTTTAGGCATTGATAGTCACATTTATCAAGCCAATAAATTTTGAACCATGGCAAGAAATTTGAAGATTAAACAATGTATGCTGGCTAACATTATGTTATGTTCTCAGTTTATATCCCAGTCTTCCAAAGTCTAAAGGTTCTTGCAAAAAGAGGTATTAAATGCATATTTGCTATAAGTGACCACTGCATATCATTTTTTTTTGTTTGTCATTTGCACACTGTACTAAATTCAGGATTTGAAAATGTGAGCGATGATCAGATTTCCTTAATATAATTACTTGTACTGACTCTTAAATATAAAGTGCAAATAACCTCTTTTATAATTTCAAAATCTTCACAAAGAAATATATTATTTGTGCAGCAGTAAAATTTCTGCTTTGGATTCAAATGGCTTTTACAGCAAAGCTGCAAAATGACTTGGCATGTGGCGATATTGGCATTCTCCCGATGAGAAAAAGTACTTTGATGAAAAACAAACTACAAACATTTCATGTAACAAATGCAATAAACTAATGTAACAGCTCGCTCTATTAACACAGGAAGTACATAAGTAAGCACTTAGCTGACTTGGATCTGCTGTGAAGTCATCTGAATGTTTATTCTGGTAAAAGATGTGGTGAAAAAAACTATCATTGGGGGCAGTAAATTTAAGTGATGGATATAGAATTTTTGACATGAGTATATAATAAAGGCTTTGATAGTTTATATTATTGGCTTCTGGTTGCAAGAGACGCTGGGCTTTGCACATACAGGATTCTTAATGAATAATGTGGGAAGATTAAGCTTGAAATCAATAAATATTTTAGAAAACTTATATATCGTGAAGAGATATATGTTATTGAAAGGGTTTACCTATTCGTCAACAGGGTGAAAAATGGGTTTACACCCTAGCATTCTGTTATGTGAATTTGAAACCTAGTTTTCCATAGTCACCAAGAAATGCTCATTTCATTCCAAATTCAAATCAGTAACCACTCTGAGACATAGAATTTGCTCTTAACAGGTTGCACCAACCACTGACAAAGCCACCATAACAGTTTTCATTAACAACCAGAAATGACACCATAACCAACAAAAATGACATCAAAATATATAACACCAATCAATGAGACAATAGATTGTACCAACCACCAAAAATACCACCATGACAGTTCACACCAATGACCAAATATGAAACCAAAACACACATTTCACCAACCACCAAAATGCTACCAGAACAAATTATCAACTACAAAATGCCAATAAAACTAATTGTATCAGCCACAAAAATACCACCACAACAAATTGTCCAAAACACCAACAAAAATACCACCACAACAAATTGTCCAAAACACCAAAATGCCACAACAACAAATTGTTGAAAACAGTAAAATGCCACCACCTTAGATTGTCGAAATTGTACCACCACAACAAATTGTCCAAAACACCAACAAAAATACCACCATATCAAATTGTCCAAAACACAAAATGCCACCATAACAAATTGTTCAAAACACCGAAATTCCACCATATCAAATTGTCTAAAACACCAAAATCCCACCATCACAAATAAGAACAACCTCCAAAAATACCACCACAACAAAGTGTCCAAAATGCCAAAATGCAACCATAACAAATTGAACCTATCACCAGAAATGCCACAACAGTAGATTGCATTTGTAGCCAACAACATAAAGTACACGAACACCAATAACAAACAGAGAAAACAAAAAAAGCAAAAATACATGGCAAAAAAAAACATAAAATCAAAGACCAGCGTGAAAGAGCAATGATTATAAGGCTGTATATTGTGTTTTAATGTGGCTTGTCATTACTCTGCAGCAGACTTACCCTGAATACAGAAGGTCCTGGGTTCATTCCCAGAATGGGTTAAACCAAAGACATTAAATTTGGTATTTGCTGCTTCACCACTAAGCATACATCATTTAGGAGTAAGAGCAAAGACAGGTTGGCCTAGAGTTGGAATAGT
This sequence comes from Geukensia demissa, assembly GCA_034783895.1. Classification (NCBI taxonomy): domain Eukaryota; kingdom Metazoa; phylum Mollusca; class Bivalvia; order Mytilida; family Mytilidae; genus Geukensia; species Geukensia demissa. Next base: position 2,879,665 of record JARWCS010000006.1, on the reverse strand, counting down.
GTGTCTGTGTAAGGTGGCATGTCTTTTTGTGGAGTGTTGCTTTCTTGACCTAGCATGTTAAAATCAAGCCTTCTGTGTGGTGTAGTACAATTCAGGCTTCATTCGTCATCACTCATTAATATGTTCCCATCCTGAATATGCATGAAACTTTGGCCATTGAATGTTAAAGGAGGCAAGATAATTTTGCCCTGAAAATAATAAATTCAGGGGCGGATTGGGGGGGGGGAGATGGGGGTTGCACCTGGCGTGTGCCCCCCCCCCCTAAAAACAAAAAAAAATATAATTTTTTAGTCTTAAATTTCGTGATATCTATGAGCTTTTACCCCTGGACCAGCGCCCCCCAACCTAAAATCCAGGATCCGCGCATGGAATTTATGAGAAAAGGGTTAATAGGGCTTTAACCATGTAAATAACATATGTTACAAGGGAGTATCCTCAGTCATGATTTTCAAACTTCCTTATAATTGAAAGGAACATCCTGATATTTCAATTTTAACTAATTACCTAATCTTCAAGGTCAAAAGGTCGGCTGTGGCAGTTGTTCTGACATGCATGATTACAAGAATGTTTTAGTAATATTGAGTAACAGCAGAACTGTCAAACATCCAAGCAACTTTGATCAGACACAACAAAAAATGGCTCTCATCCTTAATTAAATGATCACATTATTGGCAAACCATCTTGTAGACTTATGTTTTACAACTTGTGATACATATGTTTTTATGTCATTGGCAATAGTTCTGCTCCACTAGGATCAAATTGCCATGGAAATACAAATTGGAGAAAAAACTATGTGAAAATGTGCAATATTTGTTGTTTTTGTGCAAATGTCTGAAAGTTGGATCTTTCAACATGTCATTAACAAAAAATGACTTAATTCCTGTTTTTGAAAATTGAAACTTTATTTTGGGTTAGTACATCTTTTGATACCCAGTTTAAGACAGGATAAAGTATAATAAATTTAAATAGGTTTTACATGATTAAAAAAACTTGACAGTGAGGAATGAGTTTTTCAGGATCTGAGATTGATGCAAAATGACATTGGACGTTATTTTTTTCCTGCAATAGGCAATGGAACATGTTTTTCCTTTCCCATTTTAATTCATCAAAGAGACATCTTAGATTTTCCTTAAAGTCAGTTACTATAGCATGAAAAATCTAAAGCTTTTAAAAAGCTTGAAAGTGTTTATTATTTTATAACGATAGGAGATGTGGCACGATGGTCTATGAGACAGCCATCCACCAAATAACATTGGAAATTAAACTTCTACTGGTCCCCTTAGAGTCTTCAATGAATGATGGTATGAATGGGAGTCCATACCATAACTGAAGTTGTAAAAGGCACCCAAAATACAAAATACAGATTGTGAAACTATCCATAAAACAAAGCAATCGACCTAATCTATTAAAAAAATTGCTATTTAAACCACTGGACTACAGGTTTCGTGGCTTGGGACAGGGACATTAAGTATGTGGTGGGATTAAACCAGTTTGTGAGTGCTCAACCCTCCCCCTAACCTGAGATTGTGATGTAAAAATGCATGCAATAATATACTTTTTTAACCAGTTTATTGAAATAAACTATTTGTTATTAGAGTCTGATTTGAACAGAAAATGGTCCTTTTCCATGACTTATTCTCATGTCAAAAATAAAAAAATATCTTAATAATTATTGATATTATGCTTATCTTTGCTCCATCAAAGGTATCAGCCTTATGTTTTAATATATTAAAGTTTATCAGCCTCCTTAAATCCCCTGACACTGACCCAGACTTTAACCTTATGTTTGTGTATATATTGGTAGTGGTCAGATTTCATAGTCTGTTTTGAAATGTGCTGTCCATTAAATAAATATCTGTATAAAGTTACAAGATATGGACATAGATAAAAGAAATGTTTACATTCCTCAATGTTATTCTGTATTGTAATGGTATGCCTGATTTCTTTGATAGACAGTAAATGTTTTCTTAAGGAGTGTGATAATATGAATAAAAATAACAAATAGTTCAGGCTGATTGTTGTATCAGAGTTCTCTCTGAGTCTTCTGTTTTGCTTCATCTTGGAAAGGATTTGTTTAGTTTCACTTTGTTTTTTGTGATATTACAGAACATTGGAATTTGCAATGTGGGAACATTAACATTATGCATAGCATATCCTACATGTAAAGAAAGTACTGATTTTAGTTACATAACAATAACAACAACAACAATACTTTATTTAAAGAGGGTAACTCAGTTATCTTTTCTCAAAATATGATTTCAGGTTTATTTGACACATTTCTAGGTTGCTACATTTTGTCTCAAAAGAATCATGACTGCAAAATATTGAAACACTGTGAATTAATCTGAAGGCCAAAATATATAAATAATCATTTGTCTGAAAAGCCCCTGAGAAAGCATTGACTGGACCCCAAACGTAAGTTGATTTTCTGATATTGTCACCCTGCTCAATATCATTAAGATGATAAGCTTGTCCGTTACCTACCCAAGGTCGCTTGTTCTCTTTGGGCACTCTAGCTTCCTCCAACAGTTAAACTGACCACACCGATAGGACTGAAATATTGTGAAAGTGGAGCTAAACCCAAATCAAACAAACAAGTTTCCTCCTCCCCAATATAACATTAGCAGTTTAATATCATCCACTTCTGAACTCAAATCAGAATAATCTCCACCACCTCTGAAGTATCACCTATCACTTTATCTTGTAAGTTAAGATAAATTTGTTCTTATCTCTTACATACTGTCTGTTTTATAGCATCCTAATAGTGTGATATCTGATGTATCAGAGAGATAGTTCCACCATTAAAGATATTTTATCATATTTATTTTCTTACAAAATATATATGCAATTGATTATGATTGACAGTCTAATTTGATAGATATTTGCTGATAGAGATGTCAGTTTCACTGAAATGTTTGGATCTTTTACCTGTGAACCATTTAGTCCTCAAAATCTTCATTTTATAATTGAATGCTTATTTTTGTTGTGTCAATGGTGTACCAAAGTATTTACAGAATATTTTTTGTGAAGTATGAATGTGCAGTTCAGGTCTTTTATAAAATAAGAATTCAAGTCTTATAATTACATTTCTGACATTCACGGCAAGGGAGTAAACATGTATTAAAAAAATTGTAATCTTAAAATGAGCACTACATTACCTGATTCATAACCAACTGATGAAGTTGTTAAGGAAGCATGCTCTGTCTTGGATTTTGTGCTTTACCTCAAAATTGAAGTCACATGACTACCTTTGCACCAATCAAATTGTTGATTTTGATGCAACACAAACCCAATGTAAAAACAAAGTTTTTATGGACATATAGACCTATTGAAACACAGTGTCATCAGACCTTAACCTCATTGTTATTCATGACTTTTCATGAATTTTAGTGCTTTTTTCTGGCCTTTTTAATTTGGACAGATATACACTATACCAGAATTTCTTGATGATTAAAGTTAGTGAGAGTACTATAAAGATACATCTAAAAGAAGCAATAATTGGCTTTGAGAGAACTATAATTGAAGTATGATAATCAAATAATTACTACATTTATTTTGTAATGTCTTATTAAGTTATTAATAAATTTGTTTAGCAGTAAAACTTCAGCTCTTTCATTTTCAAGAGGGAAATTATGAACATCTTTTATTCTAATGTCGAATATACTACTTAGTAGAAAATCATGATAGAAAAAGCAGCATTACACTTATAGCTTCAAAAATTCCACTTAATGCTAAAAAATGAATTTCTGTCAAATCTTCTAACTTCAATTATTTCAAAGTGGTTACAGTCGGGAGAGCTATTTCCTTTTCTATTTTTTCTTAATTATTTGCAAATGAATATCAATGGATTTTGGCAACTCAAAAAAAGAATCAGTGTGAAAAAATATCTTTTCAAGTGTCTTCTTAAAACTGGTAATGACAAAACTTACATAACCCTTATTAAAACCAGATGAAAAAGAAGCAAAAATGGCAGAATTTTATTTGAATTTAATTTCTAATTTATGATCCAAGATCTAAAACCATGGTTCTTAAGCAACATTAATTACCCATAATTCCACAGTATTAATGGAAAATACATGTTACATCAATGTGCATTTATCATTTGGTAAATGGGGTCTGCATGGCTAACCTGAGGCAGGAGTCATTTTTATGTTGTTTCTTCTTTCCAAGCATTGCTGTGATCAAGAAAAATTTGTAAGGGTATTGTCACTGGTATACAACTTAATCTTTGCTTGATTTTCTCTAATCAAAAAGATCTTAAAGGAAACAGAGTAACATTAGAATACTACTCATCTGTGTAACTGTTTGATCCTGGTTTTGAATTGTCAATAAAAGATCTGTTGAGTTTGAGTTAGAAGATTTTTCTCACAGTAAGACATTTCTATGTCTAGAGTAAGACTGTGACCAATTGGGGTTGCGTTTGGTGTGATTATACCCCTTACCAGTGGGGTTTTGTTTGATGTGATTGCACCCCTTACCAGTGGGGCTGCATTTGGTGTCTTACCAGTGGGGCTGTGTTTGGTGTGATTGCACCCCTTACCAGTGGGGCTGTGTTTGGTGTGATGGCACCCCTTACCTGGGGGCTGTATTTGGTGTGATTGCACCCCTTACCAGTGGCACTGTGTTTGGTATGATTGCATTCCTTACCAGTGGGGCTGTGTTTGGTATGATTGCATCCCTTACCAGTGGGGCTGCATTTGGTGTGATTGCACCCCTTACCTATGGAGCTGTGTTTAATGTGACTGCACCCCTTAACTGTGGGACTACATTTGGTATGATTGCACCCCTTACCAGTGGGGCTGTGTTTGGTGTGACTGCAGTGGTTTGTCATCAAAAATAGTAATGATTATTCAGAACCTTTCAAAAAACAATTATTGCCAGCCAAAATGAACTTTGTTTATCATCCTGTCTTCCAACCCCTAAACTTTGCTTGGTTGCCAACAAAAAGATTTTGCTACCAACACCATCCCCCCATCAAGCATCTTCTGCACTCATTTAGAGTCTGAGGCAGCAGGTAGACCTCTTACTAATAGAACCAATCCATGAATGAAGTACTTTAGTGGCTAATGAAGCAGTGGCTTGTTGCATTAGGTCAGTTGTCAGCAATTTTTCAAAGGGCTCTTTGGCAGTCTAAATTATTGTATTTTTATAGTTGATAAATATGATCTTGTTCATTCTACTAACATGTTATTTTTCTGGACATACAATTTGTTATGGCTTCTGAAGGGTAAAGTTGCATTCAGTTCATTTTTCAGACTTCTGACAGCTCTTTCTGAAAATCCTCTATATGCCATTTAAGACAGGAAGTCACTTTTTAATCCAGTTGAAATTTTAAAAGCAAACTAATGTAATTTATAATACTTAATGTACACATACAAAACTGATTAACCACACAGGGAGGTATATCATGCACTTCATATTTTATTCCATTATACAATTCTCATGAGGTGTAATGAAATTACCGGTATATATGGATTTTGGGTAAAGCAATCTTTTTACTTAGAAAACAATAAAAAAGAAACGAAAGAAGAGGATTCAACATCTGTGATCTTGTATGAAATTTTTAGTATGTAAAACCATGAAACATGATATATGTTACCCCAATGACCAAGGAATGGAGTTGCAATAGTATCCACTACTGGTGATATCCCTGTTCTCTGAATTTTCATGCATCTTGATTGATGTAATGTAAAATATCTAATTGGTTCTTGCATGTGCTCAACCTATCTGGGAAAACATTATTCAAAAACAGAAAAGTCATAGATTTAGCTTGTTGTTGACGTCATTATTGCACCTATTATGACATCATGGCTTCTAAAATTGCTATTGTGCCGGGCTTGTTTCATTGTTTTTATTTATTACATGTATATATGTCCGGGATCGTCCTTTCATTATTCATGATATTGTCTAAACTGTAATTTACCCGTACACATAGGGAACTAGCAAGAAGAATATTCAAAGTTCACATCTTTAATATTCATATTTATAATCCATATAAAATATAACAGAATAATCACAAACTAATCATTTTACAAAAGTACGTGTGTATCGTTCGATATTTGAAACATAACCCACAACCCTTGCAACTTTCTCACAAAGTCAAAACTACATCTCATATTTATTTTAGTCAAACATCGCTTTATGGTTTCTGAATATTTTGATAAACCTTTACCTTGTTATTACAACTCTACGGTGTTCCTCAAGAATCACATTAAAGTGTCAGCAATAATCATAAGTATAATCTATGTTAATTATGTGTGTTGAACAAGTACTCTTTGATCTAATTGACCATGCCATATTTGAAAAAAATGAGTAGCTGCGCTAAAGCGCATGATATGCCCGTTGACCGTATAAATGTAATTATTTTTTAAGAAAATCGAACACGGATATAAAGACTTTCCTACAATTTCATGAAAATTGCTCAAAGCGTTTTTAAGTTAGCACAAAAACTGGACAACCCCCTTTTCATGTATAAAATGTAAAAAGAATCAGAAATGTGAAATGAGAATTCTATGAAAATAAAAAAAAAAAAATTCCTGCTTCTTTAAAGAGACCTGCCGCATTGTCTATTTTCCAATCCGCTATTAGTCAATTAAGAGTAGAATAGCTAAAGCTCTGCGCCCTACTCTTGTGTTAAATAGTATAAAGTGAAAAAATAGAACAAGACCTTCGAGACATAAACATTGCCCTAAATATTGACATCAATGATGATGTGGATAATTTGCCCAGTTTTATTTGCAATGCTTGCAGATGTAAGCTTTTAAGATGGAGGAAACGGAAAAACAAATTCTGGAGATAATTACATAAATATAAAGCCTCGGGCTTCCTCCTCTTTTGATGAAAAAAATAACATGAAACTTTTATCAATATTTGGACAGGAAAATGGTTTTTAGTCAATAGACTTTATGATTGACAAGATAATTGTCCTGTAACACAGATGAAAGACACACCCACGAAGGGAAATAGACTGCATGCAGATTAATGTGAACAGTGAATCAAAGAGACAACAAATTAGCAGCCCCTGAGGGCGGCCGGGGTATAGAAATAGGCCGTTCGGTTTCTCCGCCTGCAGGTAGAACCCCTGC
>JARWCS010000006.1:2857563-2870815 GCA_034783895.1 Geukensia demissa | reverse complement strand
AGATTATTACATGACATTTCTCATATCAGACACTTTATCAGCCCTGGGTCATTTTATCAGCCCGAGAGCCGACAGGCTCGAGGGACGATATTTGACCGAGGGTTGATATAGGGTCTGATATGAAAAACGACATAGAATGATCTGTTTATCATATAATTAGACTGAAGATATGTCATATAAAAGCAGTGGCTTCTATGCTAAACAAAGTTGAGTCATATCTGCAATCTTGAATTTCTACTGGATCAGTTTTAAAGATATTTTCGGGCCACAACCTATTTTCGACGATCACCTGTTTTCGACGATTAAATGTACGTGCTATTTTTCACGTGTAAACGTGCGCGTGACGTCTGCTGCCTGATTGTCTCGAGAGCTACTGTCGTAATACTGCTCCAATGTAATTGTTGTCAACAATAAAGATTCGGAAGGTAAGTTACTCAGCGGTAATGAACAAATGACTATTTATCATCAAAAATCCTTATGTCACTTTCGTACCTCCCATTTGTACCTCAGAATATCTAAAAATACCAATCCATTGTCCATGATTGACAGTTCGTCTTATCGGCCGCCATATTGGCTAAGTTATGTCACGTGACATTTTCTGGAAATCCCTGTTCAAGAATAAAATGTATGGAAAGCCGTTAGTGCCATCCTTATAGTTTTTAACTTTAAAATGAATGTTGAAAAGTGAAGATATGGACATTGAAAGTAACAGATGGGATTTTTACTGGTCAAGGCAGATTATTTTGTACAATATTATTTTTTACAACTAATTTATATGTTTTTAGATATTTTTATGGGGAAACTATATTAATTTTTTTTTTTGGGGGGGTGTGATAAAAAATTATGTTTTATTCAAATAAATTAATTTTTGGTATGAAGAAAAAATTTACTTCATACCAAAAATTAATTTAACATTACTTACCTTTTTAAAAAAATTTTTCTATAAAATTATTAAAATCCAGTCAGATAATCAATTTCTCTAACCTTTTTCAGGTCAAGGATCCAAAAAGAGGCAATTACAGATCAGGATATACACCAGATGCTTTAGCAGATGCTTACAATGCTATATTGGAGAATGGTCTGTCTGTAAACAGAGCAGCCTTAAAATATGGAGTACCAATCACCACATTGAAAGATCGGGTCAGAGGGAGAGTTGACATTGATGTGATAAAGTGTGGTCCCAGTCCTTTATTTAACAATGAAGAAGAGGATAATCTTGTTAAGCATATTAACATTATGGCTGAGGTTGGGTATGGCTACACTAGAACAGAAACACTGAATCTTGCATCTGATTATGCCATATCTTTGGGATACAGAGATAAGGACCATCCCTTGACTGACAGGTGGCTATACAATTTTCTGAATAGATGGCCAGAATTGAAAGTACAGGAAGCACGTAGCTTAGAAGCGTCCAGAGCAAAATGTGCATCTAAAGTAGTCGTGGACAGGTATTTTAATGAATTAGATTTGATATTAACAAAATACAATTTAAAAGATAAACCCAGCAGATTGTACAACGTAGATGAAAAGGGATTGTCTACTGACTATAAACCTCCAAACATTGTTGGTCCAACTACATCAAAGCCACAGGTTGTTGTAACTGGAAAAACTAAAACAACTACAATCATTGCAGCAGGTAATGGTCTTGGTAATCAGGTACCTCCATTCTTTATCTTCCCTGGTCAGAGAATGATGCCACAACTGATGAATGGTTCTTCTCCAGGTGCAGACGGGACTGTCAGTGAAAGTGGTTGGTCAAATACAGTCATCTTTGATAAGTACATGAAAGACCATTTACATAAATATCTGCCACAACGCGATGAATTCAATAAAGTACTTGTCTTGTATGATGGTCACAAAAGTCATGTATCTCTGGGATTAATTGATTGGGCTAGAAATGAAAACATCATCCTTTTCGTGCTACCTCCACATTGTAGCCATATCCTTCAGCCTCTAGACGTCAGCTGCTTTGCTCCTTTTGAGGTAGTATGGAGGTCTGCTTGTCACAAATACTTACGTGAAAGTGGTGGAAGTGTTATTACCCGATATGATGTTTGTAAAATAGCTTGTGATGTGTATGTAAGAACACTTACTCCTGCAAATTTCCAGTCAGCCTTTAAAAAATGTGGCATTTATCTATTTAATAACAATGTAGTACCAGAATCTATCGTTGCTCCATCACTTTCATTTCCTGTTGAGGATCTGCAGTCCAACACTTCACCTACAGCTGAAACACAAACTGTCAGTAGGGATGAACAACCAAGTACATCTGCTTGTAATCCTCAGGATCCTGGTCGTACAGGAGAAAGTTCTGACAATAATGTAAACTTCTTTGAAAAACAAGGTGGTCGTATTCTGAGCAACGTGAAAACACGGAAAGTCAGGAGAACCTTAAGCAAAGTGGTTGGTGGGAAAGCAATTACAGAGGATGAGGTTGTTCGTGATATAAACAGTCATTACAGTGCACAGTCTAAAAAAAAATCTTCGGCTAATGCGGTTCAAATCTTAAACCTGGTTGTTCTGGCCTGAAACGTTCTTCAAAATCTACTTCAGGAGCAACTTCCTCTAAAAAGGGAAAAGGAAAAGCTGTAAAATCAAAAAAGGTTGTTACTTCTGAATATTCTGAAGAGTCAACTGATGAGGAAACAGAAGATGACATTAAATGTTGTGTCTGTAACAGAACTTCTCCTATTGGTAGCCTTTGGTCGCATACAGTGACACCTTGGGTACAATGTGACAAATGTGGGCACTGGGTGCATCTTAAATTCTGTACAGAGGTCAGAGTAGTCAGAAGGGGAGATGGCTTTTTCTGTCCCCACTGTATACCCTAGTAACTTATGATTATTTTGTAAATAAGTTATTGTTAAATGTTTTTTAATTGTTGAAATATTTTTCACTGTTGAAGTTTTCAAATATTTATTAGATGATATTTTTGCTACTTTTTATTTCGTTGATATTTACAAAAATTCAATTCAAAACCAAAGTACAGTTACTAGGAGAAATGAAAAATATTATTACATATTTCTATTGCACCAATGGCCCACCATAAACCCATACTTATGGTATCGTCGAAAATAGGTCAAGTTCATCAAAAACAACATCAGGTGAGTTGAGTTCTATTTGTTTGCGTTATTTTATGCATGAATGTTGTTTTTTCGAGATTTTTGAAATTTATATTCATATATATGTCAACTTTATTTATAGGCTGAGCCGATGTGATGACGTCATTGTTCAAAGACGCATATATCTGACGTCATTGCTCCGTAAAATGACGAATTTGCAGGTAATAAAGCTTACGGACATTGACGAAAAGGCAGGCAATAACATTCCGGAAACAGTTAATAAAGGTTTGTTATCAGGCTGACTTCCAGATTCTCCTACAACTAACGAAAATACTAGAAATTTTTACAGTCATTGTAAATAAATTTTCTACTTTTATTTCAGGGTGAAATTTCAGCGTCATTTTCTTTAAGTATATGATAAAGCTAAATCTTTTTCTTAATTCTATTTTCAGATTTTATTATTGCTCTAAGAAATAATAGTCAAATCATTGCTCAATTCGGTGACGTTCTTTAGTATCTACTTTTTTTCTTTCAGAGCAAAACCATTAGGTATTATTAAAATTATTTAGAATTGAGATTTTTAAATTCTTTGAAGAGTTTGGCAACAAAACCAGGGATTGATTAGTGAAAGTAATAAACTTGATACATGAAACTTTACAACCTGTCAATAAATTTCATCAATATATGGAAACGTTGTCAAGTAGAAATTACACTCTGTTTATTAACTCCTCATAAGTTAGTGAGAAAAAACTCGCCCACTATTACAGAAAATTTATATTTGATGTGTCATTCCATTTGATAATACATGCATATATATAGTCCTGTTATTTGGAAATGTGGTATAAAAAGTTGTCACGCTCCATGAATAGTTATATTGAAAAAATTCATTGCGTTACTTTATAATGAGTTTTTTCATGCTAGATTAGCCCCTTATTTAGGACAGAAAGTAAAGTACACTTACAATGTTCTTGGATTTATGTATTAATCACATTAATAAATGGATTGGACTTTGAATGTTAATTTTACTTTTGTTTATTATTATCTAAAATTTTACAGATTCTTAAAGTATAAGTAATAAATTTCAGTCCTATAGAACTTGTGTGATCATTAAAGCAAAACGCACTACATGTCTTATAACTGGTACTTTTAACTTCCGTCAAAATTTGTTTAACCATTTATTTACCTGTGAATTTATGTCGTAGAAAACATTATAAACATTGGTAAAACTGTACACAATCGGATAAACGTAGCTCTTGTGATTTTTCCATATACAAAATGCCATCTAGGGGTTGTTTGTGGTTTCTAAAAAATTTGTGGGCATTAAGAAGCTTGATTATAATTATTATTGCTTTTGTGGCACCGTGCTACCTTCTTGTGTGCAACACCTTGGTAAGTTTTACTTTTATTTAAATATATTCTTATCATACAACAACATGAGGTATCTAAACGTGTGACTGTATAGCATAATTAATGAACAAATGGAATTAATATTGAACGGAATCATCTTCTTTTTTTCATTACGTAAACTTGTAACAGAAAAATAATGTTTTTCTTTCTGATTTTACTAAAATCAGATATGTTAATATGTACTAAATTTATTATCGTTTGAACGCATGAACACGTTGAAGGCCTTCCCTTATATTAACTTTAGCAGAGGTTTCGTTTGTAATCTGGGTCATGGGCGAACAGGTTTATTCAACATCACATTTTTGTAAAAAGTTTGGATCTGTACTGTTAGAGTAAAGGTGCAGAAATTCACAATTGTAACGTGTTGCTCGTCAATGAAAATGTCACAGTGATGTCATTTTGAGACACTGCATGATAATCTTCAGAAAGCACAATAAGCCTAGCTAACATTACAAATGTTCTGTCAGAGACAAAAGGCCACTGATTAAATTATTTGCGACCGTTGTATATACATGTATAGAGTCAAGGCGTTATTGGACGTTATATATTCTTAAAACGCCAAATAACAACAACAAAAAAGACGAAAACAGAACAATTAACTATGTTTTATTTTTTAATTTTGACGCCTTTAATGGTTTTTCATATACACAACTTAATGTCACATGAGGAAAAACAATATTTTAAAGACTAAAAATGCTGATACGGTGATTAAAGATTAAGTTAATTTATTAAAGACAGCTGCAATATTTTAATCGGTGCTCATGGCTTTACCATGTGCATCGTCTAACAGTCAAAGTAATTGCTGTATGTAATCTCGAATATTAATCCAATTATACATATATTCATAGAAGATTATATATTGATAGAAGATGTTGTATGATTGTGCATGAGAAAGCTATCCGAAAAGTAGAAATCAGTAGGGTAGAACTTTTATTACATAACTATATCCAGATATGTATAATATTATCAGGTGAACTACTGAAACGTACCATCAACAATGTGACATTTTTCACCAAGAATAACATCAGATATGACAAAGATAAAGTAATGGTTAAGTTCAATAAAAGTTCGCTCAATTTATAAAATTTTATTAGAAAATTGAAAAGAAAATATCATAACAAAGAAATACTTTGTTCACCAACCCAATCAACAGGGAAGTAATTACAATATTAACTTGATATGCTTTTAACCCGCTTACAAAGCTTACAAACCGATGCGTAAAATTTCTTTTGTTATGCAAGGTATTTTATTTATTCCTAGTGGTCGATTCTATTCTTCAATAGAATTTTTTCTTGAAATAAAACCTACTCCGAATTAAATACTCCTCTCAGGTAAATAATTCACCTTTGGCGGTAATAATTCTGCCTTTAAACTTGCTGTCGCTATAATGAGTGCGTCCCTGCAATTTAAAGGTGGTCATCAAAGGAAAATTAATTAACGTCAATACATGTATATGTAGTCAACAGATGAAAATGGAAACATTTTAATATTAAACTTAAAGTACTGATAAACCGTAGCGGGGCCAAAGAAAACAATGCATTTGCAGTTTTAAAGTTCACAAATGTAGAAGGTGCAGTAGGTCTAAAACGGATTATTTACGCTTCCTAATACATAAACATGATTAAAACACTTACCTGCCAGATTTCCGTCGAAACATAATAATCCAATATCACAAACTTAATACATGAACAAAAGTTTTCACTAGATTTTTTTCCATTGTTTTATATAAAAGCACTTTCATCATTGAAATGAAGTTTACCTGCGCGTGTTGTTTAAACACGTGGGTTTTTTTATGAATTGTGTGATTTGGGTCCGTCCATGTGAAGGGATTAAAGGTACATTAATTATAACAATATTTTAATATTTTCTGTAGTTTTCGGTTTGTAAATTGGTTACGGTTTTCATTTCCATTAAACAGCTTCGAAAGCGACGGGAAGACCTTAAAATCCTTCCGCCTAGCGGCGTCAGGATTTCAATTCTTCCCTCGCTGTTTAATTGAAATAAAAACCTATCTTCATCCTTTAACCTTTACATAATGTTGATGGACCTAGGTGGATGAGTTGTTTATATAGGTTGTTTACCTTCTACTTTATAGGATATGGACTTGAAACTCATGGGATAAGTTTTGTTATTAAATCGTTAAAGATCCGTGATTTTCTTTGGCACGCCACCTACGTAACCTTAATTTAAAACAATTCTAATGCCAATGCAAAAATCAATCAATGAAAAAACAATACCAAATGAAAACATAACATCTCACTAGATACCAGACTTAAATTAACAACAGTAAAAAACAATAAGAGTACATTTTAAGAGCAGATAGCGGAGATAATTTTGCTCATTTCTTTAATTTATCTCAACATTTCTCAGCAAACTTAAAGCCCTAGTTTAAAACAGAAACATAACAGAAATTTGATTTGACAAAGACAGAACAGGGAACAGTGTCCGTTTAACCAATTAGACAATCGAAGAATGTATCTGCTGCTTTGTTTGTACAAATTATGTAAGCAGAAATTAGACTATATATTTACCACATATTACAAATCAAGACATGCCCGTGACTTAACCCCAGATTTTTATTCTGCTTTACTATATCGCTTCACTCGCAAACAAAAATTGTTTTGACAACTAAATAGTACCAAATAGTACTGTAAAATATATACTGAACGGCAATAGAAACACAACAACTGACATTTATCGCCCTGCTGACTTTTTTAATTGCAGAAATATCTGTTTTCCTTTTCAAATGATTCACAAATTATTAAAAATAAAGCAATAAAGATTTAAACAATTCCTTTTTGTTTCCCTTTAAAAACCTCAATATTAGTGAACTGGGGTCAAAATCAAAACTCACAGATTTGCGTCTTTATTTTAACACGATTTTCACATTTTGAGCAAAAATTGACAAAGAATTTCATGTCCTAAATTTCAGGACATGTCGATTTTGTGCTTTAAATTTGGTGTGAAACAGAACTTTTGCATTTTTGGATAAAAAAAGTAGTTTTTTTAAATCCTGAAATTGAAAAATTGAATATCGCTATAAATTTGCAGAAACAAGTTTTCTAATGACTTTTAACAATATACAAAATTTTACGACAATTCGATTATTTCAAAGAAGTTATAGCGATCTAAAAATTCACAATACGGAAAATTAACGACAGTATTGCGTTTTTATTGGCACTCAGTATATCTTCATCCTGTTAAGGGAAGTAAACTGTTGTTGCACTAACAATCGCAATAACTGAAATTATTTTTGAATTTGTCTTTGCAAAAAAGTGGCAATATTCAATTGAATCAAGGAAGTAAACTTCTTGAATACATCTTCGATGATCTATCTTATGTTTACGATAAAACAGTTTGGCAAAGAATTAATTTTCAAAGGAATTTAACAAGTAACATGTATACGGTGTAATGGTCAATCGCGATGATGGTCTTTGCTGGTTAAACCCAACAATAAACCTGCACATTTTAACAATTAGACATAATTTTTTTTTAGAGAAATCATCACTTAATCATGTTTTATTAAAGTTTGTTTCAAAAAATTGATGTAGCTTTAAGAATACACGGCAAAACTTCGGCTGTGGCAAAAAGACAAAATTTTCTCGATAAAGAGAGTAAATTATATATCTTTATTAAATAAAAATCAAAGTTCATGGGTAAGTTCAACTGGAATTTTTATAACGACAGATTTCACGTCTAATTATCAGCTGAATATTCTTATACTAAAAATATGACCGTTGCTTAATAAACAGTTCAAGGATCACTTCCATCAGTACCATAGGTAGGTAGCGATCTTAAAATAGTATATTTGCCACTGGACGTTAAACACCATTCAATCGCTAAATCCAACGGAATTAGTTGTACCATCTGATGTACACGGAATGAACCCTTTTATCATTATTAAAAAATACCACAAATTGAGTCAAACAATATGAGATCAATTTTTATTGGGTGAATACCCCCGGGGATTTTTGGTTTACCAGCAGTGGCATCGACAAGGTGGCCTCATAATACATGAGATACAATGATTTCTTTCTATTGTGAATTTTATTCCGCTTTATACGTATTTCAAGGAGTAACATCAGCAGCATTAGAAAATGATAGCAGATATTAGAAATGCTTCTTATTTCAGGGGTTTAGAATTAAAGACTTGAAAACCGCAGATTTATATCAAACAATATGTGATAAACTTCATGCCAGACAAGTATTACAAGTGGGCTGATGGAAACCCTCCAATACCTCTGGTCTACATGCAGTCGCATCAACCAAGTGGTTTCAAAATAGATGATTACCAATGTAAAGTCTTGAGTGAAATCTTTATTGATAGCCTATTTCAATTATCTTTCGTATTTATATTTAGCTAATCAAAATATTTTTTAAAAATATTTCGGATTTAAGAATGGCACTTTATATAATTTTAGTAGATGTTGTCGTATATAAATGTCTTTATTTTCCTTTAAGTCGCATCATTAAACATAAGGTAATCCTTTGATCACAACTTACCTCGAACGGATGACATATTAAGACATTAATTGCATAACAACTCTGTATACTTACAAGAAGTTATCTGAATACCCACACACTATCAGTCAAAAAGTGTCAGTTTGTTGATTAACACATAGACAGAAATGTTTCCTTTTGACATATCTTGCATAAGTTTTTCACTATACACATGAATGGGTGCAACTTTAGTCAAGCCATGCTTGAGATTCTTATCGTTGAAATAATTTTAATTCGTTTTGAATTCTTTCGTGGTTTTAACTAACAAACCCGTGATTAGAAGATTTATTACATCTTTGCGTAAATTAATCTGGTATAATTTACTCTTTAACGCATAAAAATAATGGTTGAAAGAAACATAAGTTTCCCGTATAGTACGACAGAAGGGTGTGTTCCCCGAACGTCCACTCGCAAAATAAACATATAATTAAGTAGAGGGGATTAGGGGGCCTTTCGAAGGGGTATGTTATTCAGTTTACCTGTAAAATTTATTAATGAAAAACAATACAATCTGCTTAAAATCTATTTACAGCATATTATTATTATTTTAATAAGATTTAATTCCTTTACCAGAGTTTGATAGAATATTAAGAAATATTAAATTATTAATATTAAAGGAAAATTTATATTCGAAAATTTGTATTATTTTAATAAAATATAATTCATTTACCAAAGTTTGACAGAATGTTAAGAAAGATCAAATTATAAATATTAAAGGAAAATTTTATTCGAAAATTTGAATTATTAAATAATATTCAAGAAGTATTTACAGAGTATTTTAATTATAAAATACTCTCTGTTTCAGATATATTCACAAATATTATTCTCACTTTAATAAAACAAATTTTGTTAATATAGATATAATTATACTAATTAAGGGAAATTTTATACTGATGCTGGTTGATAGAAATCAGGAGTCATCCAAGCAATTTTGCTCAAAATGTCATCTAGTGAGCATTCCAAGCTGTGGTGCTCAATATGCATGAAACATTTGCCACTGGACCTTAGGCCCAATCAATCAATCAATTAATCATAAAACTAAGAATCTGTTTTGCACGAAGAAACATTTCGTCAAAAGCGAAATTTTCAATTTCATCAATACGACTAAAATTGATCATTACTGTGATCTTTTCCATCAGTCAACCTGTACAATAATGTATTATGCTAAATTATTTATCTTACAATAAAAAAGACTTGTTTGGGAATTTATTACTTTTGTAAAATAAGACCAAATTTCAACATCGGGATACCATAGTTTCGTTAACGTTTTACACGTATGTTGAAAATATAAAAGAGAATTCTGAGATAACAAATGGACAGACGGAATCGTTTAGCAGAAGAATTTTGGGACAGGGGAAAAATTTGTCAAGCCCTTCTTCTCCTTTCTCTTCTTCTTCTTTGTCTCGCCTTTGTCGAAAAGTTGCGATGGCGAGACACAGGGATACTGTTTCCTGGGGCGGCGGCGTCCAGAATTGAAGACTATTGGAAATTTTGATGATTATGTTACTTGTATGTCCCTATAATTTATTATACAGTGACAACAATAAAGGTTCAGCGCAAATTAACACTTGGTTGATGGCCCCTACCATTCATTCATGCATGAGCGACAACTTGTTTGTTTTTACAAGCAGTTTCTACAGCCCCGCCTAGACCTAACCACTTGTTATTTGGTAAGGAGTTGCGTCTTTATCAGTACGTCCCGATTCCACATCCAAATAATGACACCGCTCCTCAGTTATGCATGAGTGATAACTTAAAGTTTTTCGCAAGCAGTTTCTACAGCCCCAACCAGTAGTCATAGCCTCTTGATATTTGGTATGGATTTGCGTCTATATCAGTTAATCCCGATTCCACATACAATTGATGGCCGGCCCTTTAGTTATGCATGAGAGATCAGTTTAGGTAAAGGCCCTGCACCCTCTATCAAGCTGCAGTATCAGGTGAGACATATACTGTGTCCACAATTATTTTTAGTGGCCGATCAGCCATTTCTCCCACCCCTTTACCCTTTCTTTCCTTGAAAACTAACAAAGACCAACTACTCTTTTGCTGACAAACATTAAATAAGGACAGAAAACTGTAATCAACAAGTCGACAACTGGCTTGAAATAAACGCACGTTTACATAATTTGGAACTCTTCAAAGAGATCAATTAATATAGCAATATGTGTGAAAGCCTGGTCAGTATGTAATTTAGTCAAATCAGTTGTCAATTTTTATTTACTGAACATATATAACCCCTTGACTACCAAAGTAACACGACAGGTGCATTGTGTTTGCAAGTGGCCACCCCTCACACTTCAATATGCATATGAGATATTCTTTAAGACTGAGAAAAGAACAACGATGATTATTATTAAAATGATTTAAATCTGTCAGTGGGAAATGATTGTCCGATGGACCCGATTTTTCTTTTAATGGCAACTTGACATCATTTTAAGTTTTAAAAAAATAAGATATATAAATTTCTAAGTATCGGAAAACAGTAAACGGTTGTTCGACAGACTTAAAAATCACTGTCAAACCGTAGAAACAATCCACACTTCAAGTCAACATATCGACTTTTATACCTAAAATTAAATCATTTCTTCAATAATAGAAGAGAAAATTGGGACCAAGAAATTTCTGCTGATGATGTTTACTAAAATTCGGCATTCGGGATGCAAAACACAGTATTATATCGTCGGACATACAATGTTTGATGACATATCGTGTTGAGAGGCGTCAAGAATCTCAGCGTGAGCTTGCTTTCAGTAACTGAACAGTTACGTTTCACATGGAATAGACAGGAGTTTTTTTTTATATTTGTCCATTTCCATGAAATAAAGAGGTTGGTACAGGGATATTTTCCTGCAACCTTTTGACCGCTTTTTATTTCACGTGTTGTCGTGAAAGACGGTGTTTCGCGTGTCTTGATCAAAATGCAACATGCAAGCCAAATTCTAAGTTTTCGTTCCTCGTGAAAGGACATTTTATTTCTCGTACGTCCGTGCGCGGCTCCCCTCCCTGTACCACTCTTTATAGAGGACTGTGCGATAGAGAAACGTCAACGAAAGATAACCCATAAAGATTATGGAAACGGTATTGAGTTTAGGGATGGGTTAGGGGTAGGGCTGGGCTATGGGTAAGGGTAAGAACAGTATCCTAGATCCCTTAAACTAAAAACTTAAACAATTTTTGCGTTCTACCAATTTTCAGCTTTTTTGGAATGCACTTCTGCATTTCATTTTCAACAAAGGAAGTCATTTCATATAGTTTCAGAAACTTTTTGTTTTCGTGAATATTAAAAAACGACGATATTTAGGCATAGAAATATGTTTTAGTTATTTTGTTAAGGTCTAGAAGTTTGGAAAATCAACAAAATATAACGACATAGAAAATAACCACTTTGCAGACGTGAGAGAAAGCACCATATTTTTTCTGTATAAACAAGAAACATATGTCATATGCCATTTGAACAGTGTTAAAAAGCAGTAAATATATAGTATTATAATTAGATCTACAGATAATCAAATAAACAAAAAATCTGCAAAATTCTAAAAAGTGAAATGATAGCGAAAATATAAACAAGAAACGACACTTCGACAAGCGAGCCTTTATCAAGAATATTAGAGAGTGAACATACAGAGTGACAAAAAGTAAAATGACATAATTTTCGTTAGAAATTTAATATTTTCTTAGAAACCAAATAAAGTTAGGTTGTACAATTTTTGGTACGTATTTATTTGAATGTTTGGCATAAATAGTTTACAAATTTAACATATTCTTTATATGCGAATTCATGAGAAATTATTCATTTTTTCTAAATTGTCGTGGTGTTGAAACGGTAGAACACGATACTAGAACACAAATTACAAATAACTTTTAAAACATAAAATAGGTATTGATTGCTTTTCAGTAATTTGAAACTTGTAGTTTCTCAATAGAAATAGTTTTATTGCCGATAATCATTTTGTTTATTTGTTATTGAATTAATATGAACGTTACTCTTCGAAATGAATGAATTGAACATTCGGCCGAACATTCAGAGTGGGTTATGAAGATCGTATAGCCACCGTGGAATGTAACATTTAACGGTCGGTCCCCTGTTGGAAGAAATGCCACGCTCTTAGCACATTAAGAACCCTTTGAAACGACTCATTTGTGGCCAATTGCAAAGGCTTAATTTCCCGCCCACCTAAACTATATATGCAAACTTTAAACAAAACATTTTATAGTGGAGCAAAATTTTTTAAAAAGACGCTTAATAAAGGAGTTTAATGCACCTACCTAACATATGGAAA
>JARWCS010000006.1:2792232-2808171 GCA_034783895.1 Geukensia demissa | reverse complement strand
ATTCCTTGATCTTTTAGACGATGGATCCAAACTATTGTTAAAAGACAAGGGAAATTTTTTTGGCAAGTGTATGGACGTATCCTGGCATCATGGCTGCAAAGGATGCTACAGCGCCAAACTATAGCTATACATAAGGAGTAGATCATAGCTACAATAACAGTGTTTCACTCATCGGGTTGT
Source organism: Geukensia demissa (assembly GCA_034783895.1). Classification (NCBI taxonomy): domain Eukaryota; kingdom Metazoa; phylum Mollusca; class Bivalvia; order Mytilida; family Mytilidae; genus Geukensia; species Geukensia demissa. The sequence continues at coordinate 2,807,991 of JARWCS010000006.1, read as the reverse complement.
GTGAGGTTTTCAGGCCCATGATTTTTCCCGTATCTTTTAGAAAAGTTCTTTTTTTTGGAAGAGGGTTAAGTTTTAACCTTCCTTTCACGGAATAAATATAGCGTTTGTATGTAGTTCTTCATTAGCCTATATTACCCCCACCCAACCCGAAAAACCATAATGAGCGGTTCTGTAGCCAAAATAAGACATTTTCACACTTTCTGCAAAATTTTACCATATAAATTTTAATTTTTTCTTAACTTGAATCTCACAATTTATGATTGCCTTAAATCAAATATTGTAACAAGATATTCTTTCGTACTATTTCTGACCAATGGTGGGGAATTTACGGACAAACAATATTTTATTCTTATTAACAACATATTTTATTTTCAGGAAAAAGGAAATTGTTTACGATGACGACCATTTGAATTTCGGGCAAGGGGAGCAGGGGATTTTTTGGTGCAAAATTATTTATTTCAGTTATCATAAAGCCGTGTTTTTTTTCTTTAATTTTTACAATAGAATTAATCAGACATAGACTTATATATTACAGTTTATGTCTCTAAGTTGATCAAAGGGCTGAAAATTTATTTTCAAATTGCTTTGTGCGTAAATAATTTTTTCTTCTCTTTCAATGACTGAATATTTACTTTTAAAATTCTCCTGGCTCCCACCAAAAAATCAAATGGTCTTCCCTTAACTTAAATCTATAGTTGTTCCTTTAAAAAATTACAGATATCAAAATTATGTTAAAATAACTTTCACTGGGATACATTTCACGTTACTTTCTCACGAAAGATGTATATAGCTACAAACACAAAACAAACAATCTTCGTTCGTATCAAAATAAAATTATACTGTTGTAGCTAATTAAAACTTTTGTTTACAATTTAGACAGAAACTTTATTAAGCTACGTTATGTTAAAGTTTGGTCGGGGCGCAATCAAATAAATTCCAAATTTTTGTTGTCCTTAAGATAACAAATAGAAAGATCTGAAGATAAAGAGAAATATTAAAGAATTGTTATCTTGCAAATTAGGAAGTTTTTCTGTCTCTAAATGTAGAATTAAATATTTAGTCGGCTGTTTATCTGTTTTTGTTTAAATCCCATGTACAAATAAATTCGTTTCCAAGTTTTTGTATGATAATCATTTGTTAAGTTTTTCTTTCATTTGCATTTTACACAAATGTGTTTTTAAATTTGTCGAAAAAGTTTTAAAATTCTCTTTTTCAATAACGCAAATATAGAATTTGTTCAACAAATGTCAATTAACTGTTTAATGCATTATTTGCGCAAGGCAATCGATCTGCGTGTGGGCGTGGTTTATTGTTGCCAATCAAAACCTGCTATCGCCTGATTGGATGTTGTCGGCTGTAACATTATGAAAAGATAAAGCTACTACCCAAAACATATCTACAAATGTATTTATCTTTGTGTTAAAAACATTTAACTTTTAACTTTATTTGTGTGTGCACTTGCAAAAAGATTTCAATGGATCTGGCTCACAAAGTAGATCATCTCCGATCACCACCGCAAGCTCATTCCAGCCCAGGAACAACCCCCGGGACTATCAGCCTGGCCCACGGGGCAATGTTGCCAGCGCTCAATCTTAACAGCAGCTTGATGAACAAGATTCACAAGACGACATCTTATAGTTCTCCACCGCCAGTGGCAAACCACCCAGACAACAATGTGTGTAAACTTATTGACTACCGTGGGGCTAAGATAGCCGCCTTTGTTGTGGAGGGTCGGGAGCTCATTTGCCTACCCCAGGCTTTTGAACTTTTCCTGAAGCACCTTGTTGGTGGGCTTCATACAGTTTATACCAAGCTCAAAAGACTTGACATTACTCCTGTGGTGTGCAACGTAGAGCAAGTTCGAATCCTCCGGGGACTGGGAGCAATACAGCCAGGGGTTAACAGATGCAAGCTCATCTCTTGCAAAGAATTTGATATCCTGTATGAAGACTGTACGAATTCAAGGTAGGCACTGACTTTTATTTTAAAAATGTCATAAAGAACAAAGTTTATTTTATATTTGATTGTAATTTTGTAATTAAAATCAATTTACATCTTTTTAAATTCACTTCAATATCGAAACATGCACGGGATCGTGTCTCTTCCCTTCTAACATCATGAACATATTTTTAATCAATAAAAATTAAAAATCAGTCCATTTTTAAATATAATTAAAATCAATATTCCTTTATAATAAGGTGTTTAATAATAACCAAACTTTTGTATCAAAATCGCAAAAGAATCAGTGAAATGCATAATAAAGTGACTTATTTATAATTTGTTGTTTGCTTTTGTTTTGAACTGTAAATAAAAACTGACTGTGTCAATAAATTTCTGACAAAGTAATGGTTGGGGAACAAAGAATGTTTTAACAAGCGTGGCGTTCATTTCAGAAATTGATTTCTATTGTAATTTTCAAATACCTGTATTGTTTAATTTCTAGGAATTATAACAAAATGAGGAATTATCGAAAATGTGCATGTTCAAAATTCTGGTATTTTTAGTCAAAGACAAAGAAAATAGTAGATAATCAGAAGGTCCAAAAGAAGGCATCAACCAGTCCTCTTGTCTTCTAGACCCTTTGAAGTGTACCCCAGATAAAATCCCATATGAGTGTTACCATAAAAATAATAACTCATTGTTCTTTAATTACATATCAAAAGAAAATTGTAAATGTATTGTTGATATCAAAGGGGGGGAGCTCTATAAGCTACATGTGGTCACTTCTGGTATTTGGAGGGGGTCAAGTTATACAAGGGGTGTCAGTTTTATGTCCCCGTGTTAACTTGCCGCTGTCACCCTGATGATAATATAGAATTTACTGATAACATACCCAACCAGTGTCATGTGTCAAATTATATGTAATTAATACATTTTCTTGTAATTGGCAATAAATTGATATTAAAAATATTTATTTCTAATTTATGATTAATTTTATCGACTTAGTTTAGAAAACTAATAGATTTCTTATCTTTCAATGAATTCTTATCAATTATTAAATGTAGGTATCTTATCACAGCATAAATATACAAATTAGGATGGAAAAACAACCTCTTATTAAAGAGATAATTATTCCAATGATATTGATATGAAATTGATTCAAAAATATATTTCTTATATCAATTTTTGCTATATAAAAACATTATCCATCACCGCATGCAACTTATTATATTCTTTAATGCTCCATTCCGTAGCATAATTTATAATTTGTAAATTACATATTTTTATTTACAAACACGAACGTTTGTATTAATAATAAATTATTTACCAATCAATTTTGCAGCTGATTTAAATCGTAGCATCTCTATGATAAAATCATTCAGAAAAATTCATCGCTAAACAGACTGTTTTAGATGACTTATACACATCGCTGGATATATACTTTGAAATTGTAAATAACTTTAATAAATCTCCAACCGATTCGAATCAAATATAATATGGACAATTAACTTTACTGAAAATTTATTCGGTCCATAAGTATTCAATCTGTTTCCATTATTGAAACGATTTAACTGTTTTCCAATAAATTTAAAGTTTATGTAGATTTGAATTTGCCAGTCGAACCTTCCATTTACAAGTCTTAATCCTCGTTTCAGTGGGGGTTATGAATATTTAGCAAAATTTCTTATAAATCATATATTTCATATACAAACTCTCTGCTTGGACCGGCTTACAAAGAAATAAAAACCCCTGTTTATTGCTATAATCTGCGCGGCCAGCGTCAAAGATTATTCAAATATGAACCCATCGATGTGAAAAATATAAATCTTCTGAAGTATTTTCTATAAACTGATCAAATGAACATCATTTTTAAATTTAGAACTATGTCATCCATTTAATTATATGTTTTGTTCTTCCAGTAGCGGTCTAACTTTTTTCTATTTGTTCAGTTGAGTTTTCCTGGCCCAATTTGGGGCGCACTTGATTTGTTTGTCGCCAAACGACTTTTATTATAGACAAAAGTCCACTGGAACTTAGAAGAATATTAAGACAATGCTAGTGGGTGTTAAACAGTGTTAATGTTTATAAGAAGAAGAATAATCATTAATTTGGACATTACCTTTTCATATTTTGTTTTATCTTCTGCGATTTATTTTCTACACCTTGATCATATCAGGAAGAGAACAGAAAATTATACGATGAAGCAATAAAACAGATTAAGAATCTTCTAAGTAATGAAACTTTATCATTATCAATAATGAGCCGTCAATACACCATATTTCTTTAATAATTCTTATCTAAAACAAATCACATTTCGTGCCAAATGCAAATTTTCATCCTCGTAAATTAGTGATTTGGTCCCGACCTCATGATACCCGCAATCGTTTTCTATTATTTACTTCTACACATAACTGACTATTAAACAATTATCATTTCGTTACCATGGTAACGTTTCTAATTAGCAGATTTCTCTTTTTGAAAATAATACATTAATATCGGTTACGTTACGTTCACAGACGTCAAAACCGTGACTTATGGGACCAGAAATCATTTAATTGCGGTTTCTATCAAAATCGTACTTCGTTTTATCTTCAGAAATTAATTCCAGATAGTAGGTAATTTATAAGTATACAATATGTATCGAAATGTCATTGGTATTTGCTAAAATTTGTCTGGTAATCCCAGATAAAGATAGACATGATTGCGCCATCGAGTTTTCGGTGATAGGATGTCCAACTTCAAATGATTAAATTTATCTGTTTCTTTTGTCATTTAATATCTAAATTTGTACCAAAGCATTGGAATTGTATTGATTTACTATCAGAAGTCCGATAACCGAACGGTTTGGTATGATCTTTGATTTGGGACCCCCCAAGGATGGGAAACTATCCCAGACAAGATAGAGGGTACCACTCTTGTCAAAATTGAAAAGTAATCATTCAAATTTATCCAATACTTAGGATTTATTCAAATCCTTTTTCCTTCTGTTATGTTGACGGAAGATAAGATATATTAATTCATATTGACATATCACAAAATGTTGATTTGAATTTCAATTCAATATGTGACCATTGATAGTTATGATTTTTAAGGCTCTGTAGGATTGGGCAGAGACATAAAATACAATGTCTCTGGATTGGGCAACTTTGTTAACAGTGTCCTTGTCTTTTAATTATCTGGATCGCCACCGCTAGCTCTTTGTAAATATATGACAATAATAATAATATGTTTATTTCCAATCAGAGAGCCCGAGGAGCATATCAGTTACAAGTAAATTATATAATGTATAAATATCTGTAATGGTATCAGAGGCACGCGAGCAGAATATTTGAAATTCATGCTGTGTTGGCGCGATCTCCGTTTTCGAAAACAAAATTTTCAGATTGTTAGCATTTTGCTTATGCATACATATCGTGTCGATCATTTTCGCGGTTTGTATTCCAAACAATTTTGACCCGTTTGCAATGTATTCTGGTATTGGTCACGTGCAGCAGTGGTTAGTTGTCTCAAATTAGTTCTCAAGAGAGGAAATCGACACTTTCGATCTGTTTGGAAATATCATCATTTTCGTAACCTAAACAAAATGTACCATTTTCAGTTGTGTACAAGTTTTTCTATCACTCCCAACATTTAATCGCTTCTTTCTGACGGTTGTGGAAATTCTTTATCTTCTTAAACAGAACATTTAAATCAATTGAAACCACTTCACCAATCTATAATATCATTTGTAACCATTTTGTCACTAAAAGATACTCTGAAGTTATGATAAGCAGCATATCCCAGTTGGGTCGAAAATTTTTATCACACGACCTGTTGTTTGAATTTCTGATAAGTGTTCAGCTGTTACTCTGCCTTTGACTCTTTGCTCATACATGTAGCATGTATTCTTCATACCAGTTTGTAATTTCAGTGTACTCGGACCGAAGCAATGAAAGTAAAATAGAATCCTTTCCTTTTCCAGCAGGTCACTAACTCCTACTTCGTAGCTATCTCATGCCCAACAAATGTATGTTGGTCAGTTTGGCTTTCTTAAATACACAGGATCGGACGCAGTCTTGCAACGCAAACAGCACCAAAGCCAATAATCAAAATATTGACTAGGCTTTTCTGTCTTTTTTATCAGGTACTAAGATTCTTGGTTGGTTACAAGTGGCTTTTTGGTTTGCCGTCGATAACACAAAACATTGTCAAATAAGCAGAAAAACGCAAAAGCTACAATGGAGATCAAATATAAAAGATCACTGAAACAGGCCCTTGTAACAGACTTTGTCTGTTAACCACAAAACGCCATTGCAGCGAATTGCTTCAGATGACTTTTCTGTCGTCTGATTGTAGGAGTACATAGATCATCCATATATTTTGTTACCAGGGAAAATCTACGATATTCGTATAAGCCAGCTGTATACTCAAAATTTTTATCAATTTAATTTGAAATTCTTGACACCTTTTTATATGCAACTAAATGTTTATTAATTTATCACGACATTTCTTTATTAATTCTGTTATTTAAACGAATGTAATCAATTTCCATTTGTAATAATTCAAAAAGATTATTAAGAAAATGTTTCCGTTTCTAGACATTGGGCAATTATCCCTTGGGGATGAGTCCGCTTTTTGTTAAAAGAGCTAAGGATAAATAGCATTTTAATCCCAAACTTTTACTTAACAAACATATAAACTATTTCTTGTAACAAAAGTACCAATATGTGTTTTTGTGCAGTTTTCTTATTAATCATTTTTTCGACCGCTTTAATTGTATGCATTGCATTGGTACAGGGTATGAGTTTATATGAAATCTTTTTGTTACTTTTTGAGTTCAATAGAATCTCATTTATTGGTTGTTGCCCTTGCAGAGATTATTTCTGATTCGAAATTCCTACTTCGACCCGGAATTCTTCATGGTAAGAAAAAAGTCTTCATATTGGGAATAAATCGAAGCACCACGGCTTAACTACCGAAAACTGGATTCTATTGTTCCGAACAGCCCGCATCTGTACCACCGAAAACTGGATTTTATTGTTCCGAACAGCCTGCATCTGTACCACGGAAAGACTGATAGCTGTAACAAAAGGTCATCTTTTAAAACACGATGAATGTTAAAGTGTATGTTCAAAAGTTTAAAATTTCCTGAATTTTTAACCAATTTCAGGGAAGAAAATTGCTATTTTACGGCAATTTATGAGAGTGCAATGTTTCACGAGGTTTCAAAAAACACCATAGAAGTTAAATATTTAATAAAACACTCGAGATATTCATTCAAATGAGTCTTTTCTTTTCTAGTATTTATCTCGCTAAAATTTATTGTCATAAAAAAATAACAGCCTATGCTTTTTAAGATGACACTTTTGTAATTTAAAATAACATTAAGAATTGGAATGCATACATGTGAAACGTTCTTTTGTTAAAGATACGAATAAATTTATCGGATGAAAAAGATGAATTTAAAAAAGAATAAATTTTCAACAATAGAACTGACCTGTCTCGAAAGACAACTGATATTTTCTCTAAAGGATGGACAATACCCTGTCAATTTTTTGTCATCTGCAATAATTGTTGCATCTGTGTCCCCAGGGGACAGAAAGTTCACCCCAACAATCAAAAGTTGTAAGATTACCAGATAAATATCAGGTTTGAGTGCTCCTTTACAAAGGAGCAGGCCATTTTTTATTTCATCCTTTTGAAATATTCGGTCACATTAAATAGAAAATGGATCCCACCTGCATTTAAATCAAACTTATTTCTTGATAGCCTTGATTCTTTGATGCATTTTAAGACAGATGTTTGAAAAAATGATAATTTTTATTTTTCCGAACAACACAACAATTTTGTCCGCGAGGAAAATTTCCCATGGAATCTTAATCAAGTAAAATTATAGGGTGGACACTAGAAATATGAATATTATTAAATGTTTTATGAAATTTTAACGCATGTTGTCTCATCTCCCCAAAAGGAGTATTGGACAAAGACCCATGAAATTGTCTCTTTAGATAAAAACTAAAATCCAGAAGCAGTCCTGCTGTCATGGATGCTTATTTCTATACTTATGTTTCATTTAGATATTATTCGATATAGTTATTTTATTATTATGCGTACTAGCTAAAGGCAAAGGAGCTCAGTTAACATGAAATTTAAAAAAAAGGGGGCCTCTGATATATTTCATGTTCTGTACCGGCCACACCCACATTTGCACAATGTCTGCCGATTCCGTGCCCTCTTACTTGAGCTTTGATGATGATGAGGCCGATGCAACATCGTTCGAGTTACATCTCAAAACTTAGAGCTACCCGGGGCGTCATTGAGTGGCTGATAGGGAGAGTAATTTCGTTAAAGGTCTGTAAAGATACCAAAACTGCCAAAATGTGTACTATCAATTGCGATATGTTTAGTAGGTGCCTAAAATATTTCATTCAAAGGTCCCACTGTTCACTAAACGTCAGAATTTTCCTACTGTCATAGCTACTCATATATGTATTTTTCAAGGATAATTAGAAAATCTCCTAGAAGGCATCCTCCAAAGGCAGGGTTTTGAGGGAACGGACGTGGACTCAAATTCCCTGACTTGGGAGGATGCCTATAGTAGACCCGCAGTACAGTGCAAAGTAAGGAATTGACCAGCAACATAAATGAAAAGGAAAAAGTACCTAAAATTTTTATGTAAATGATATATAAATCAAATACATGTACAAGTTGTCTTTTCGATTAAGATTTTTGCCTTAGAAAAGAGAACCCAGGAGATTTTCATTGTAATGACACGATCGTTCACTTCAGCTGACATAGATTGTTGACTGTTTTTCTAATCAAATATTATAAAGAAATTTAGAATTATATTTAAACAAAATCAATTTCTTTTTGTTTATCTACATAATACAACAGGACAGTACAAGTCTTCTGATTTAATTTGATGTAAATACCGTTTAATTCTTTATTTGTTTAAATGGTTAAGAGACGGTGTTGCCTTTGAAAGTTTGGCACTTCAACCAATTCAAATAAAACAAGTTATCCTTAAACGGAGCGAACAAACATTAAGCCGTCTTACATTAAACAAAAACAATCTTCATAATGGGTTAGGGAGGAATACAAAGCATAATTAAATACGAAATGTTTTGATATATGTAGTTACTTCGATGCAGTGTTGACTTAGAAGTCACGAAACGGTAACCATCCCCTAACAAACGGAAATTTAGTTCCCCGACGGGTTTTGATTTCATTTATTTGTGTCCGGTGCAAACTCCTCTTAATTCTTCAGCTACCCTGTATTATGCACGCTAGTTAAACATACATGATATAGCCTTTCAATTAAAACACTAAATTAAATGTAAATTTATATACATTTCCGCTCTTACCGGCCTCTTAATCAACGCACGTTACGTGTTTGACAGTGGCTATATCCACTTTGTCCGAAATCATTTTTTTGCCATCCTGTACAAGAAGTACGATACAAATTTATTCATATGGCAAATGCCATGTAATTGAATCAGATTCTTATCATTTAATTGTGAGAAAAGTTGAAATCTCACATGTGCAGCTCAAGTCTTTATTTGTATTGATGGTTTTAGTTTGAATAATATTATCTGATTTGTGTCGAATTTTTCGCCACATTTGATACTGTCTAATACACAGCCGTTTAATGAACAAATAAATCCGAAATCAATTTAACATAACTGTTTAGTTATTATTCCCAATGATATCGGATTTCTCTCCTAATTAGCTTTAGTTGTATTTAATCAAATTATTCTATAAAAACAACAGGTTTTTACAAGTTTTAAATAAAACGTTTTAAAAGGCAATTCCGCGACTGACGACCACAACCATCGATGAGTTGTGTCAATATTAACTCTATCAAATCCTTAAAGTGATTGCTTTAAAGTATCAGCTTGCTTTTTCTACGATTTATGTGGTCGTTCTCGAAAAGGCGTCACCTGGTGTAGTTCCCTGCGTTCGTGATTTCATATTGAAAGCTGTTCTTCTACGAAGTTGAGAAAAGAATTGAGTATTTATACCGCCATTCAGAAATAAGTCAGATTTCCGATAAAAATCATGAACAATTCAGCAATATTGGTATTTTACAAACCCCCTTTTCTGTAGTTCTTTCCAGTACGTTATACAATAAAGATATCGAACACGCCTTGATTTCAAGAATTTTAGTAAGCTCGAATTGACAACGCTAGTGGCAAGATTCACAAATCACAGATGTATCGGAAGCCACAAGCACTTGACTCTTATGATGTAATTCACTCAGGCTCACAAATAAAATTTGCAAATACGGTCAAAACAAATCGCATTCTGTCATATTGAATAATCGGATGCACTTACAAATTAGAAATCCGCTTTTGTTAGAGGGTGCAATTTAACAATCCCTTGTTTATTAGACAACACAATACATATTATTCAAAAGTGACTAATCTCCAATTACTATATATCATTTCACATTTAATAAAATTTAACTTTTTGTGATATTTAAAACCTTTTACATTTATATCAAAATTAGTTGATATAATTCATGTATTTTAATCAAAATACTTCAACAAATAGATGATACATTTTGGGTGTATCCTGCACATTTTAATTAGAATTCTTATGACGAATGCAAAGAAAAATAACAATAGGTCAAAGGGTCATAAAATTGACGAGTTGAATATTTATACATATGTACGTTTCCGACCGTCAAAGTATCATTTTTCTGGGTTTGATGAAGGGACTATATATTATAGATGAAAAAATTCAATTACACTTAAATGAGATAAATTTCGAGAAAGGTCGGATTACACCATCAGTCAAGCGGGTATCTATGTATTGTACTGTCGCTGGAAAAATATAAATAGGTGTAAAACGCCGAAATAAACATAGCATTTTATTTTTTATGGGAGTTATTTGGGTACAGTTCGATTGTTCACAGTCATAAGAATACAATCCACTGTGTAATTCATAGTTTGTATAGATCGTATCGGGGTAAAAGTGATTCAATTTTCTAACTCGAAGGGAGGTAACTCTTCTGACAATTTACTTTGTTTAATGTTTAATTAACATTTTAATAGATAGAGGTTACAAGTATCAAATTGCAAAATTTAAATATTTCATAATTTATTATTTTAATATTGAAAAGAATCGTTACTTTTGATGTTTTTTTTCACAAAAAGATGAAATTATTAAAGAATAATATGTCAACGTTAACTCCTGGGTGTGAAATCAAGATGACAACCGAACGGTAGATTTATCTCCCTTTAAATCAAAATATTTTTTCCTTCTTGCAGCTGGCTGCAACGAACTCGTATTTTTTACCTTTAGAGGTTACAAATGTTTTCTCTTGGATTAAATCTCTTGTAATTGCATTCTTAATTACATATTTTATACGAATTCAATAAGTGTTTTGCATCGAATACAAAAGAGTAAAATTTATTTATGTAAATTTTAAAGCGGCTATCGAATGTAACAGAGTGACACCGGGGTGGTGTTTTATTGTTCATGCGTGTGGGCAGTGACAAAGATTGCTCAATTTTGCAAGCTTAAATCACATTGTATGTTTTCATTTAATACTACAATGGAATTAAACATTCGAATCAAATCTTAGAATACGGATTGAATATAATTATCTTTTTACAAAGCGCCGTCAGACAAAGAATTTCAATTTTCAAAATAGTAAACTTATACTTTAGAAATGAGATTCGAGTGTTACAGTCGTTTTTGACAATAATAAATTCCATTTTCTTTCAGAGGCAAACGTCAAGTTTGTTGTTTGTTAATATTGCTAGCTCTGTTTGTAACAATGATAGAGTGCCTATTGTAATGTTATTCATTGTGATGCAGATACGAAACTGTGAGGCGACACCTGCTGCTAGCTAGACACGGAAAAGCTAAATTAAAATTTCATCTTTTTTCCTAATTCATCCGTTTAATCAGAATCAACAGGTATTGGAAGATACATAGAATTTAAATTTTCTTTTCTATTGGATATTGTACTGTGACCTTTTCATTTAGGGTAGCGGCCCATGTGTAAAATATTTCAACTCTTGTCACTTCAAAGCTTTAAACCAGGCTTCTTTTAAAAATGATGGTATACGCTCCACAATTTAACTCGTTATATTTCTTTTCAAAAATTGAAATTGTATCCATTAAATTCTATCTTATAGTAAATCTGTTTTATTATTTGAACTATTTCAATTTCAAATACATTTTTTATTTTCATAATGGTATTTAAACGAGCGAAGCCATACAGTGTTACTCTACCCATGTCATCTGCAGCAAAACAAATGGTCCTTATCATTTTTTCCTTATCATAATCTCAATAGAAATATATTTAATATTTATAAAAAGCCTGTACCGTAAAATGAAATGAAATAAACATTTTAAACATTGTAATTGGCATCAAAAGTTTATTTCATATCATATATGTCTAAGCTTACATTTAAATGCTGTTTACTTTCTCATGTGGAGCTGTATCATTGCATGATTATAGACTTCATCATAGAAGAAGATTTTTGTTAAATTCGCATTTAAATTTTGAGACCACCAAATATGTCATGCTTCAAATTTGAATGAAGTAGACTGTATGATATACGCGAAGAAACCCGCAGAATATCTGTTGCAAAAAATCCCGCGGATGATTGATATTATTTCCTTCTTCATATAAAAATAACATATATTTGATACAGTGACGCGAAACGTGTAAACTGGGTATGGGGGTATTGGTAAATAAAATTATTTGTCCTCAAGACACTGAATCTGTTGCATACCCGAGACGATTGGAGAAAGATGACTGCTTTTGCCTTAATACCTTGTCACCGGGATAATGCAAAAGCCACTAAAAATGCAAAAATACTTCTGAATTTACTCCGATATCTTAGTAATATTGAAGCCATACGACAATACAAATACCAAACATATTTACTACTGCAATATTCTACACAGTGTTTAGGAAAACTTCGAAGACAAAACCACACGCCCCACCACCACCTCCAGTATTGTCAAATTTGGTATTAAAGTAAAAAATCAAATACTAATTGTTCAACTTTTTAGTTGTACAAACTAAATACTGGTTGTTCAACTCTTTAGTTTATGTGTATTTAGAACCTAGTTTATCAGAATAATTGGTGCATGATTGTTAATTGTTCAATTGCAATTAAAATACTTTAAGTATAATATTCAAATTATATGCATTCGAAGATAAAATGATCATCGTCATCGACGTAAGAAAATTATATGCTTCGATTTCTAAAACTTTCCTAATCGAACTTACAGATGAGATCAGTCAGTGCTTTAGCAGTCGATATCATTAGCAAGCAAATGACAGAAAAATGGTTAAGTTATGTTTTGTGGAAATTTGCTTTGAACATATCGGGTTCTGTTTTTCTGGTTGGACGAGCACAAGAAACAAACGTAAAACTTGTATTTGATCATCGCTTACTGCGTTAGACCTCCCACAATTTTATATTTAATAATAATTTTTACAACTGTAAGAAAAATAATTCTTTGCACTCGGTTAATATATTACTTATCAGATTCATATGTAATTTAATTTTTCGGTTTGTGCGGCCATGCTGTGGGGTTGGGCTAGTTCTAAAACATATACTCATTACTTTTGTCGTGGTCTTGATTTCCGCGTGGTCTAGGAAGTTTATTTAACTTACCCATACAGGCGACAGTAGTCTGCCACATACGGGTGAGATCGCGCCTAACATTGTATTATTCGAAAAGGGTGCGTTCGACTCGTGTGCATCGCATTCGATAACTGCCCAAGGTCGATGGTAATCTAGGTTCAGGCGCTATGACTTCCTTCAAAAATAATACTGATTGCCACGACATGACAAAAATATTGTTGAATCTCGAGTAATAGTCCAAACAATCTAACAAACAAAAACAAAATTGCTGGGAGTAATATATTTGAAAGTTAGTATATTACTCCCAGGTTTGAGCAACCTCGCTCACAAGCTGACACGTGTGTTTGGATGAATTTCCTTCTCGAAAACAATGAAAGGATTAGCAAGGGCTTCAGATAACAACATATTCATTAAATCATACATATATATTTTCCGTTAATTTTTATTTAGAGTGTGATCTTTTTTGCGTTCGGTGTTAGTTCCCGAAGTTAACATACGATTGGATTCGTTTCATTCCCCAAACCCAGTTTTCCCTTGACCGAGGTTGTAGGTAAAACGTAAATCTAACAAAAACATAATTTTCTAACAGTAGAAATATTTGAAATTGATGCCTTTTTCGAATGTTCACATTATCCCAATAAATAATTATTACTTCCTGTGAGTTGTAACTGGGAGTCTTGTAGCCTTCTATATTACGCCCAAGACCAAGTTGTACATTATAATACTCCAAAGTTGTACAGTAAAATATGTACAAAGACTGGCAGATTTAGGGGTGGGTATGACCCGGGGCACTGGGGTTGTGTACAGTGAGTATGTAAGATTGGCAGATACACCCTCCTAAAGGGAAGAGAGAGGGTGTATCTGCCGATCTTACATACTCGCTGTACAAAACCCCTGTGCCCACAGGCACGGGATGGGATATTTAAAATTATGTATATATACCTAGTGTTTACATATAAAAATTGTGTCCTGTGCCTGTGCCTGGGTCGGAAAGGGGGCACTAGTAACATAAGTGGATCTGACTTTTGGAAAGGGGACCTGCCGTTATGTACTCGCCTGCATGTAAAACAAGTGCTAAAAATCATTTTTGCATTTTTTAAAGGGTGGGGGGCCTTGGGCCCCTTGGCCCCCTGGATCCACCCTGTTAGACAATAACTTAGAAGTCATCTTCAAGTCAAACTGTACATGCTTACCAAGTTAGTAATAAAGATTTAAAGCAACTCTCAGTGTTTTACATTTATTTGCCTTTACTTAACAAATAAAACATGACCTATATTTTATTGAATTTATTTAAATAAATTAAAATTTGAATAAATCATTTAACTTCAAATTTGAAGTATTTTAAATTATTTACTTTATATAAACAGCTAAATGCCAAATCCTTTGAAGTTCACCTAATTACACTGAAATTTACAGACACATGTGGAATTTATAGAAACATGCTAAGAACTAATACATTACACTTGTAAATAAAAATGTACCTACTTAGACAAGTGTAACTTTAGTAAATACTCAAATATTCATATAAATTATCTTGATTTACAAATGTTCTTAGTATTTTAAAGGACAGACATTTATAGTTTAGAAAAGAAGTTATAACTATTTGAAGGTCAAGTTGGAAGTTTCTGTAAGTTGACTGCAAAACTTTTGTCAAAATAAGACATATCGAAATAGACTTAATCAAGTTTATTTGATCTTATTAAACCAAACGCTGTCTTGTCATTAACCCAAGTGACCCTGACTTTTCGTGCAAACCCTATATCAAGTGTCCCCTTGTAACCCATTTAAATCTAGGGCGGTTAATTCAGATTTTGGCCAAGCAGTACAAACCAATTCATAGACGGTACTTATAAGCATCTTGTATTACCTGTTGGAGTTTCAGGTGGTACTAAACAAAAGTTTAGATGGGTAAAATTTCTGGGTACCTCCTCCTAATGAAACCATAGTTAAGTTTAGGAAAAATAAGTTATTGCCTTCTGGCCAATCTAACTAAAATTAGATCTCTGCACTTTCTCCCCCTTTTTAGCTCACCTGGCCTAAAAGGCCATGTGAGCTTTTCTCATCACTTTGCGTCCGTCCGTCCGTCTGTCCGTCCGTCCGTCATCCGTCAACATTTCATATTTTAATCTTCTCTTCTGAAACGACTTGGTCAAATTTGACCAAACTTTGATGGAATGGTCCTTAGGTGGTCCTCTTCCAAAATTGTGTCCGATGACCCAGACTT
>JARWCS010000006.1:2738655-2758429 GCA_034783895.1 Geukensia demissa | reverse complement strand
ATCAAAAACAACTTATAGTACATAATAAAGACTGTAAATAACATTGAATAATTAACAGCAGCTATAAATATTTTGATAATATATGGTCCTTTATTTTTCTTTTGAACATATTTGAACTTTTTACATGACATATAGATGATGGAAGACTATTCCATAGAACTGAACCAGTATAGTCAATATGTATTTGAATAAACTATTCATTCTTTTCTTTACTTTCAAAATTTTAGATAATCGACCTTTGAACCTTCATGTAAATGGCCAAACTAAAGACTTGCCAAACAAACAGAGTGACGATGAATTAGATGATGAAGATGATAGATTGTCGGACGATGAAAGGGCAGATGAAGGTAGGCAAACATCCTTGACTTAATGAAAATGTTGAATTGCAGATGAAAATTGGTTTTCAGAAATTTTGAAAAAAAAAGATTTAGATTGATATACAACAGATAAACTTTTAAAAATAGGAATAAAATAGATGATAAATTTCTAAAAATGGGAATGCAATAGATGAAGTAAAACTCACATTAACTTTTAAATTACTGTAAATGTGAAAATTTTTGCATGGGGGTTATTTTCGCTTATTTCGTGTTTGAAATTTGAATTGATAATACCCCCAGGCAAATATAAAATGTTGTTTAGTTAATACTGGAGAAATGTCTTATACCAAGAAATTAATACCCATGCGAAATCTTTTAATTCACATTTCGCGAAAATAACCCCCTGCGAAAATGTCCATGTTTACACTAAATTGTAACAAGACTTTTTTCAAATAAATCTTGACAATCCCTTTTGTCAAAAGACAACTATATACACCATATTGTTAATTTAAACAGTTTGGAAATATAATTTTGAGAAATGTTCACAGAAACTGCGTAATTATATTAATGAGCACTGTATTTGATTAAAAGGAACCATTTAGAAAAAATTTCTAAAACAGATGAACATTTTTCTCTCATTATATGGAGTGTGGCGTCATTTAAAACCCAGCAGGAATACACGAAATAACTCTTCCCTTAAAATATCCCAAACGGAATGTATTCTATTTAAACTATTTTATTGAATCAGTCCAATTATAAATTTAATTTCTCCACATGTGAATGTCTTAGAACTCGGCAAGAAGTATGTAATAAGGTTTGTTTGTTATTAGTTCTGTGCATTGCGATGCATCTGTATTACCACGGTAACAGCATGCGTAGCAAAGTTTTGTATTATCAAATTGTTATTTTTTAATTTTTATCTGTTCAGGATAACTGTTTTTGCAGTTATTTCACAGAAGAATATATTTTGTCTCACTTTGAGACAAATAAGCAGATACGCAAAATAAAGACGTGTTTTAAATCAGTAATGAGCATGCTCAGTGGGCATGGTGGTTTGTTCTTAAAATCGGCTTTCTGACCACGCTTTGCTCATTAGAGAAGCAAAATTATATTTATTTTTCTACAGGAGTTAAAGAAATTGGATTGTAATTATTTTATAAAATCTTCATTATACAAATTTTATCAAAATAGAATAAGTTTGGAAATTCGCTAATTCTAATGTATTTCATGTAGACAACATCCATGGAACTAATTTTCTCATAAATGTTTTGTCGCCAGTTTAGAAGGGTTGGTACTAATTGATCGAAGTATTTAGTGCATTTAGTTACACGTCTGCTACAGATAACTGGCCATTTGTCAGTGCATATTAAAGTAATTTTTGAAGAAAATTAAATTTTTGAAGAAAATTAAAGTTGATTCTTAGAGTAAAGATCTTCATTCAGTAAAATCCACCATTTATTTTTAACATTTAGTTTGATTTAGGCAAGTGTTTGATTATCTCAGGTTTACCTGATAGCGGACATTTTGTTGAGGTCCTAATTTGCACCTTATTCACAACCTTTTAACAGTAGCAAAAATGGACCAATTCTGAAATGCAACACCATTATTTCAATTGATTTTCATTGGTAAAGATGTCACTCACAAGGACAGTGATATTACACATAATAATTTACGAGGGCAGTAGTTGAAATTCTGCATCAGTCAATTTAGATTTTGACCTGGTATCAGCTTTCCTACATTTATGTCTGTTGGTGGCAGGGCAGGGGATGGGGGAGGAGTTAGGAGTTGGACATTCATTTATCTAAAATAAAATCGTTTTAAAACATCCTGGTAAAATGTCAAATAATTTACAATTTTTATTTTTTCCTTTTTGCAAATGTTTTTTTTAAATTTTTTTTTTAAATAAATGAAGTCATTCATTAATGTCTCGATTCCCCAGGGCAATCCTATTTTCATTTCATTATATTTATTGTACAAACTTCCAATGAAACAAAAAAAGAAAAAGCAGCAAAAATATGTTTTTGTTTTTTTTACCAGTTTTGCTCTTTCTTTTCATATCCCAACGGAACTAATTTTATTGGACCTGATGTAAAACAGTTATCTGCTAATGTAATGAGGAAAGTGTCTTTTACTCAAGTGTAAATCTAATACACGGCGCATTCTCCTTCAGGATACTCTAATACCATTGTCGCGTAATATTGGCAAATTCAATCACACACGACAGATAGGAAAAGACACAGAGATAACGAGGAGAAAAAGCAATGATCGTCAAATTAATAAACTCACAATTAACAGAATAAATTTATGACATGTTATTAAAGGGTCTGTCATTTTCGTGCGGTTGATTTCTCGAAGTGCTCTGAGGTATGACATTTACGAATCGCCCATGATAGGAAAATCGTTCATTTGAATGAAAAGATTTGTTCGTTTGTTTTAGAGCTGTTTATTTTCCAATCTGAAGAGTAAATTGATAAAGAGAAAAATATACCAAGATGATAATGCATCAACAGCTATAATGACGGAAGCAAATGATTCGTGAAATAATATGATTTTTAGCAGAAAATTATTTTTCTGTGACTCTAAGGCTTCTTATTATCCAAAGACAAATATGATATTTTACAGTAATGGAACTTGATATCCCTGCAGGAATTCTTTCTTATGTTGATAAAGTTATCTTATTTTGAATATAATTGTCAAATATCCAGCTATCATCCTTCTAAAACTTTTCATGCATAAATGTTATGCAAGATTAAAAGGGGAGATAACTTTTCAAAAGTCTGATGATTGGCAACTACAAATTGAAGATTTTTTTTTACCTACTTTATAATGAAAGGTTATTAATTCAGATGAAGCATATTTTTTTATTCCCAACCACAAATTATAGATTTTTTCTTCTTTTTTACCTGCTTTATAGTGAAAGGGGTTGACAAATTTTGTTAATGTCCTCCCAAAATTCCCTGTTTTAGGATTGACCACAAACAAGGAGGTCAAATAGATGACAAAAATTTACTGGTACTTGGCCATTTTCTTTGCTGTAAGAATTTTTTTCAGCTGTGAAAAGGGGTCAATAGATTGGAAAAATTTCAAGCATAGAACAGTTTTCCAGTTTTCATTTTCAGTAACATATTATTTTCTAGCCATTTAGGCTTCATTTTAATAAAAATATTTCAGTTTGAGGATGATTTACTCAATTTTCAGGCTCGACTCAAAAACTGACCAATCTGTTGAAACCATTTCCAATAATTTAGGAAAAACTCAAGGATTTGAGAAAAATCTCAATTTGAGATGTTTTATGCAACTGAAGCCCTGATTTCAAAGAAAGGGTGTTCATATCACTACAACCCCACCTACCCCCACCCCTCAGTTTTTACAAGCAGCAAGCATTAGAACGATTGCCTTTTATAATACAATATAGAAAAAAAACTGTCAAACACGGATTTTACAAGCATGAAATTACATGTATGGCTGAATTTGAATAACTGAATAATTTGGCACAATGAGCAATTTGCTTTTATTATGTAAATAAATAAATAAATAACAAAAACAGAACAAGTGCAAAAGGGCTTCCAAAAGTCGACCTCTTCTTTAAATTCTTACAAGCGTCAAGTGTTGAAATTGGAATATAAAAAGTTTCAGATAAAGTGTAACAAATTTTTATTGATATTATTGGGATCCCGCTGGCATTAACAGACTGCAACAAGATATGAATTTATAGGTAAAGGTTATCAAGTCAAAACATATGTTATATGATGATTTGTAAGCCATAAATCAACAACATGTTATATTTTTCATATTTTAATTTTTTTTCATATTTCAATAATGGAAATATTCCATCAAACATCTGCAAATAATGGGGAATATAAGATAATTCTTGTCAATAATTTCTCTAAAAATTAGGGAAAAAAACTGTTGAATGGGTTTTTATGGGTGATTTGAATGTTAATTTTAATGAACATATCCTCAATTTATATTAGGACACTCTTAGGAGAAGAAATCCACCCCAGCCTCCCCTCCCCCCCCTCCCCCTCAAAAAAAGGAGATCAATAAACTTTTTTAAGACTAGATCCGTTATTTTTAATTCACTTAAAGCTACCTGCAGATGATATTGTGCACGTTTAATTCATAAAAAAGATTGTTGCCGAGTTCCAAGAAGATTGCACTTACCGGTAATAATACACCAAGGAAAAATTCATGGGTATCAGACTTCACAAATTCTTTATTCAACAAGCATGGAATTAAGAGAGGTGCTCTAAATCACTCCAAATATGTTATTTCAATGATAAATTCACCTTGTTGATTCAATTCTAAGATTAAAAATCTTGTTCTACCAAAATCATTTAAATTCCAATTGTGGATATTTTTTCTTTAATTGGACTTAGAGAGAAACATACAAATAAATTAAAAACAATTGATACAAATCTCCTGGTGTTCATTCAACGAACATAAATCAGTGGAAAATCAACTTTGTGCATTAGCAGTTTGATGTTGGTACTCATGTTAACTCGCCCCACACTCGTCTCATGACTCAAGAGCCCTATTTATCATATAACCGAACATTAATAATTCTACCAACTCTTTATTATTCACATTCAAGTATTTAATTTGTGCACTTGCGTTTGTTATTTTCTTTTTTTCCTCGCCAAGTGTTTTACCCTCATAAATCGAAGTATTAGCAGACGTTTGTTTTATAAATCATGGAATTTTTATGACAATTGCACCGCAATAAGAAGTCACCTGGCCTCGATTTAAACGATTTTAATATTTGTCAGGATTTTAAATTTGGACACATTTTACTATTTAAGTTGTTTGATATCATTTAAAGAAACTCTCCACTTGTCCATTTTAAAGGCCAAGACAAATTTAAGAAGAAAAAAAAATCCAAAATTCTTGTCAGTTTTTTATGCTAATGAATATTTTACAGCACCCGTGTTTGAACATTTTATTATGATGTCACTTGTCTTTTCAGTACTGACCCTTTCAGTTATAAATTTTAGTGAATTTGTCTACATATTACTATTTTAGATTTAGACAACAGTCGTGATGACAGTGATGTTGGACCATTGAGCGAGAATGGCGACAAACCTCTGGCACAGGCGAGCACATTCACCAATCCGTTGTTAAATGGAGAGACAGCCTCTATCTCATCTATAGAAACGTTACTTCTCAACATCCAAGGCCTGTTGAAAGTTGCCGCAGAAAATGCACGTCATCATGAAAGACAACTCAGTTATGAAAAAGGTAAGTTGTTGTATCAAATGAAAACAACGCAAGGGCGTAAAAGTGAAATTCTGAATTAAAATCTTCTGATTTTGAAAAATTGAAGACCTAAAATAGACTTTAGACCTTGACATGTAAAGCCCTGTTCTTAAAAAAATGGAAAACCAATGTTCTTGCAAACAATTTAAAAGGCAAAAAATTTGGTTCATCACTGAAGAGAGACCTGTTCTGTTGTGTGTGATAATAAAAAATTAACTCCTTGATTGAAATAATGTAAAAAAAAAATAAGCAACACATTATTAAAACAGGTCACCCACATATAAAAATAATTACAAACCCTAAAAATTGTAGTGAAAATCTATCATAAACTTCATGAAATATTGATTTTTTATTAAATTTTAATTTAATGACCTTGTTGTCATTATTTCCCCTTTGGCAATGAACTGGGAAACAACCGTTCGTTGTAGGTATATTACAAGGTCACGATTTTCACGGTCCTTGTTATCAATGAATTTTCTGCTTGGCTTTTGTGAATGATTCTTGTTTATTTGTTATTTGAAAATATCTGTAAACAACAATGAATTGCACCCATTAACTCGAGATGAGCTGCAGATTAAATTTACACAATTTTTGGCAATTTCATTTTAATGGGAAAATTGTGCATTTAATCAAACAATAAATATTTTTTTCCTAACTATATTTAATTGAAACGTTACATGGTGCGCTTGTTTGAAATCGGTGATGAAAATCATCCGTAAAATTACACAAATAATAGTAGTATGTTCAAGCATGGATTAAATAATACGGACAATCCCAAATTTGGTTATTTCTACTATTTCATACATAATTTTCAAAAGGTGGGGTTTAAAGTTACAAAATTGAGATTTAAAGAAAGGATTATTTCCTTTTACCCCATTCACTCAATTAATTCGCCAGGTGGGCAGATGTAATGTGGCGATGCATTCGAGGTCACCATTCGTAATACTGATATTTGTAGGGGCGCTGGCCATGCGTACATAATTACAGGGAACAATTTCGCAATATTCATAAAGTTACGGAATATATACTTAACTCCTCTTACAAATGGTTGCAATTAAACAAACACACTGTTTTTTCATGACATTTGATTTTTGTTGTGGGGAGCTGATCTCACTTGAACTGTGAAAAATTAGCTCAGTGAACATGTCATAAAATGCAAGAAAATAACAGGGGAAACATAAAAATCCTATGGTTTTAGGGTCATTAGTACAATATTTCTGATTGCTGTTCACGCATGAGTGAGCACGCACCCATTCACCTAAGTATCATTTCAATTCATCCAAATTATTCCACTTTTGTTCAAAAAGAAAATCATGTTTTATCAGTGAATCGTATGTAGGATTGCAATCTGATTCCAATTTTCCAATAATTCATTCGGAGAGAAATTTGCCGCTCAACTGAAATTTAAAAAGAACACCGAGTTCGTTTAAGAATCATACACAGCTGACTACAATTGGTTTCCAGAATTAAATGCCTCATAAATCAAGTTTTTCTTTATATGTAAATATTTTGGAGATAATGATTAAATTTCATTAACTTTCTAAGTTCGTTTTCGAGTTTATAATATTATTGTGTTTCAACTTATTTGCATAATCAAGCTGATTTTATTAAATATACAAACACAGATTTTCTTTTGATTATGTAAAATTTGTGCATTTTTCTTCTAAAGATATTTGGGATTACCATTCGACTTTCATTGATTTAAGTAGGAGACCTGTGAAATTTGACTAGTTTTTATAGCTAAATTTAATTTGTGATCTCAAAAATGTCTTTCGTCTGTAAAATTATCCGATTGTGATTCCAGCATGAGCAACGACATCAAAGAGTCCAAGAGATGTAGATTAATTCTTATTGAATCAATTTGATAAATTCCGTTGTAATTCATAGAAATTTAATTTGCACCGAAAGATTTTAGGATTAATGGCAGTTCTGTGGTGTGGTGTGTTTTTTGCTGTTATGAACTGAGATGAAATAATTGTAATTCATGTGTTGCTGCATATTGAATAAGATATGGGATGCCATTGCATAAGAACTTTGGGACCAGGTTATCAGAATTGCACTAATTTGTGTCATTAATTCAATAAAAAGTTTTTGGGTGATGATTTACCTGATGCATGAGACGAATGTTCTTCAGACAAAAGGCATATGTCTTGAGATTTTAATTGAAAGAGGCTTCGAGACTAAAGGCATAGGTAACTGTTAAAGTCCCAAAGACAAAAAGGATATGTCTCAGGTTTTAACTGTAAGAGTCCTTAACACAAAAGACATATTTCTTGAGAAATGGAGTGGAATCCTTTAGACCAAAAGGCATATGTCTTGAGATTTTTAATTGGTCGTACTTAAGACAAAAGGAATATTTCTTATTAAGAATTTTAATTGTTTAAGTCTTCAAGACAAAGGGCATATGTCTTGAGGTTTTTAACTGGTAGGTCTTTGAGACAAAAGGTACATGTCTTGAGATTTAAACTGGTAGAGTCCTTGAGAAAAAAAAATGTGTTTTAAGAGTTTTAATAGTTAAAGACTCTTGTTTTTGGAGAAAATTGAAAACTTTATTTAAAATATGCTAGAACACTTCCTATTAAGGTCAGCAATGTTAATGCATTCTGCACTTTTATTTGATTGTTTAATAATAGGGGTAAAATATGCAGTAATTTCTTATTACATACATAAATGAGTAAACATTTCTGAAATGTATTGTCATGGGGATTCCAGATTTTATGCTGATTTCTGAAATTTTATGGTTACACTTTGAAAATGCGGTATGCATATGTAACTTGAATAAGATCATTTGTTAACTTTTGGCAATGAATATGATAAAACCATTTTATTAAAATTTTTATTTTTTTATCAGACCGCAATAAATTATATGCTAATTTAAATTCACATTAAAATAAAATAATTCCAGCTCATATTTTTGTTGCTCATCATAAAAAATCAATTTAATATTTGTTTCATGGTTAGTGTAGCGTTTGAATATAAAAATGGGTTTTATTGAAATCCCTGGTCGTTAGATAATTCATTTAATTCAAAACTTAAGTTTGATTTGCATTTCCAGTGGAATGTAATAAAATCAACAATTGGAAAAGTCACAGATATTCATGAAAAATTCATTAATATATTTGAAACTACGGAAGCGAATAAGTAAGGATGAAATTTGAGAAAGTTAAAATTTATTTATACAATACAACTGTGTCGCTTTCCCCAGTGTCGTATGATTACGATTTTGATTTACGACTATTTGTTAAATCTACCTTTTCTTTTCAAATGATGTTTATACCAAAAATCATATGGATAGAATTCATATCAAGATATTCACAAATGAAATAAAATTTATTCATATAGATTAATTGAATGGGTGGGTGGTCGGCCAAATATGATGAAGAAAGTGAAATTTGATGTTCATAAGTGGTTTTTTTTCGATATGATAGCCATTATCAGTTGCTAATAGCATATGAAACTGACATTTATATGTCTTTTTAGAAATATACATCTTTTTGGTCAGTAAAGGATGAGTTTTATTGGCCCACTATTTGACAGAATGACCTATGGTCAGGGTTAAAGACGAATTAACATATGAAGATTAAAATTATATTATTGTCTAAACCTTAAAATATTCAGTGGTTTTGATGAAATTTATTTTATTTTTCTTTTCACAAAGATAAATTGCAGATCTGTTTTCACTCAGGACACTACTGGTTTTGGATTTTTTTTTTTGGCAAAAGGGCGCGGGTTACTTTGAAGGGGGAAATCAATGCCGCAGTTCAAATTTTTTGTGCATATTAAATTAAAAGATATTTAAATATATATATAATAATTATTTTTGGTTATTCACACTTTTTTTGTAAAATTTTGGAAAAAACAAAATTTTTTACCAATCTAAAGAATTTCGTTTCTCTTAGTTTCTTTCACTTATCTGTTGGTAACTTTTAAAATAACAATTTTTTTTACTCTACCTTAAAACAAACTTGATGAATAAGAAATTTACACGCAGGTAAATTTCTAAGCAAAGCCTGAAAAGTGATGTTTTTTTATCTGAAGAGAAAAAACTTATCGGAAATTAGGGGTTTATTCTACCTGAAATCATAAAAATTTTAGACAAATTCTATTGTGGCAAATAGCGATATTACACTTGACATTTAGCGTAAGATAACTACATCATATGATTATCTTTTTACAATGGAATACAACATCCCTATTAACTGTAATAGTCGTGTTATCGTAAATGAAATGGCAATCGTTAGTTGATTTAATGATCTTATCCAGTTTATAATGTTGTCTTGGACTAAATGAAAATTAAAACTAGCAATCCCTCGATGGAATTCTAGAATGATATTCATAATAGGCTTATCCATAAGATATCGTAACTAACAGAGCAAAGGTCTTCAGTTTTGTTCAATGCACACCACAAATCCTTTTCCAATCGTGAAAATAAATATTGTATATTAGTCGGATGACAGTAAAAGCCGGAAATTGACAATCTCGGGAGACAGATGAGAAGAAAATAATATTCAATCAGATCCTGATTTATAATGCTTTGAATGAATGTAATTATAAAAGACATTATCTTTATAAAGCATTAAATTTGCCGTAATAAACTTGGATGTCTTTTTCAATAATTGAAAACAGTCGTGCAGATATTATCTGGGCCGACTCATTTTACCTTTAAGGTCTTTTTTGTAAAATTGCAGGAATATTTCTTTGAGGAAGCTTTTAAAGGTATTAGAAATAAATTTTATAATTTCGCTTCATAGCACCAAGATTTGGGACCTAAAAATTGATAAAATGCATTCATTCATGGTTAAGAAGTTTTTACTACTCCAACCGAAGGGCTGGCAAACATAGAATATTTAGTCCCTGCGTTTGTTTATTGTTTGGTTGTCTGTCATTAATGGACTGGACTGTTCTTGATAACATGGACGGTGACCTGAAGATCATGGATTATTGACTGTAAACTTGTTTGCCAAATTTCTGTGTTTTTAACCATGAACCAATCAGAGTCTTAGAGAATGTGTTATAGTAAAGGTTGAAGGTAATTGATCTTGAATGAGTTGACCACCTCGATGGTGTACAGTAATGGTTATCATGCTCGCTTCCAGTGTGGAAAGTTGTGGGTTTGATCCCCGGCCAGTTCAAACCAAAGGCATTAGAATTAGTATTTGCTACTTCTCTGCTAAGCACACAGCATTTAGAAGTAAGAGCAACGTTTGGTCCGACCAGAGTCAGAACAATGTGCCTTGGAAAAGTGACATGTCTTCCCCCAGACTGTTGCTTTTGTGAGCTAGCACAACATCTTGGTTTAGTGCAAACCAGGGTTCACTCATCATTATTCATTTCATTGATATGCTCTTGCCTCAATATGAAAGAAATATTTGCCACTGGGTGGTAAACAACATTCAATCAATCAATCAATCCTGAATGATTCATATAGTCATCTTTACTTTAAGCTTTAAAATGGTGTAGGATGTGTGCTTGGTCCAATAGATGCTTTTCTATGCTGGCAATATAGTACCGACCTTTGACCTGGAAGTGATTGAGAGAAAAGTAGTTCATTTACAATTCATAAAACTTAAGAAATATCGGCCACTATTTACCAGTTTGTAGGGAATATTTTGACCATGGCTGGTAGTTTTATATAATATCTGACAATTTCCAAATTTTCTTTGATGAAGTCAGAATGAAAAAGTATAAAAAGAAAAATATTAAATTTTTTTTTTCACCCAGTGAACTTGGTGTCGTTACAAAGAAATAAATACCGTCTTCATTAAGACTTCTTTATTTTCAAATGGAAATTAGAAATGTACATCATTAAGTTTACAAACCATTAATTTTTCTCTAATTACTTCTAAATACAGACAAAATTCCATTAGCAATAACTCGGAAACAGACATGAAGAAATGATTTTATTACGAGCTTTTATGGTTTATCTAGAATACAAAGAAAATATCGTCTCAGACTCACAATTAATTCTTCGTAGTTTTTGTTTCGTTTTTATGTTTTCCGAACGGTCGTGATTGAAACTTATTATTTGTCATTAGGAAATAATGCTGACTTGTTTTAAGGAATTGACAACATTTATTTCGAATTAATTTTTGAAGCCTTTTTGTCTGGCTCATAAAAAACGAAAGCAAAGTGTTGTGGTTTTTTTTTTTAACGAGACTCCGTCTTCTAATTACACGAAAAAGAATAAGGAAAAAAAAAATCGAAGGATTTTCAAATTGAAATATTCAGAAAAATATGTGGGTCTCCACTATTTTGACCAACAAAAGTGTGCCATCCTTGGCTATCTTTAAACAAGCTCTATTAAAGTCAGCATGAACTTTTGATTAAAATTTTGTAAATAACTACCTTCCAATTGTAATATTTTGTCAGGCTGTTCGTTTGAAAGAGACACACTGTTTGATTTTTATTATTATTTTTTTGCCATTGAATTCGAAATTTTTTTCAAGGTGAGATTTTGAATAAATCAGATTGTTTAGTTAAAATTTAAATAACATTCTTCAAATATAATTGTCAATTTTATTTTTAAAGAATATTTGTTGTTTTTCATAACCCTAATATTTCTATTTAAGTTACACTGTCGACTACCAGACAAAATAATTTTCCACTTAATAAAACTTGTCCAAAAACATTTTGCTCTTTCCCTTTGTCTATCAAATGGAAAAGACATTTGAATAAATACTAGGATTTGTAAATAAACTCGTAGAAGACTTGTCGGACAGCAGACGGAGATATAAATAAAAGGATTTGTAAATTTAATAGCATAACGAGGAAATAATAACGAGATTGATGAAGTAGTATTACGGAGATTTGTGGAATTTACGATGACATTCCATTTCTAAGATCTCCACCGCGAGTTATGAATTCGATGACTGATCAAACGGCACAAATCAAATTTTTGTGCAGATTTTTGACACAAGTCATTTCTCGTCTGTCTTAATCTTGATGTATCCAATACTGTCCGTGATGTATTGTCTCAACTCGTTTGATATTTATTTTGATGTACTCGTAAAATTAATTTCCTTGCGTTTTGTTCTGTGATCAATTTCACCATCTCAAGTATATAAACTGGGTTTAAACTTGATGTTTAATGGTTCAGATTAAAAATATGAAATATTTTATAAATTGGTGCCAATGAGTGCATACGCCCGAGCTTTGGTGGCGTGAAATGATATGTCTTCTGCATGTTACACATGTGTTAATTTCAATTTAAAACAAAAGTGCAGATCTGTGGTTAGAAAGCATTAATTAATTATTGGTAATCAGTTAAAATTTGTTTACTTAGAGCTCATTGGATGACAAATATCTATTGTGGTTGGGTGGGAAAAATTGCAGGTTCTTGCAATGATTTATGACAAATTTGTGCAATATTCAAAGTATTAATCTATATGGATTGTCATAAATTTATGCTGCAAGATAAAAAAAAATGTCCTTTTAGGTTTAATTATGTAAAAAATTAATTATGAAACATATGGGCAGTAGAATCTTAAAAGGCAATGAAATAGATCAATTATTAAGAGAAAAATACTGTCTACACTTGGATTAGAGCATGATACACGGACCTGCTTGTATCACATGTATGATACATAAAATTTAAAGTTTCGAATGTATCGTATATTTCTTAATTACTTACTTGGGTTTCTTCAAAAAAGAGGGGGGGGGGGGGGGGGGTAAACTATTTAATCATGCAAATGTGTTTAAAAAAAATTGCAAATCATAGGTTTTATCCATACCACAAGTAAATAAATACGAACCCATCATGTGGAGGAAATTGGGACGTAGTGAAAAAACTCTTATTGGCATTTGTCACTATTTTTCTGTGTAAACAGAGAATTGAGCCTTGTTTTTTCCATAATTTATGATTTCATTATTTTACCTTGGTAGCCAGTAAAGATTATTTGACTATCTGACAGTTTTTAATAAAGGCGGGTACTTAAACATTTTAAAACCTTTTTTCTCCTTATTGTCAAGGAATCTAGTACAGGCTGCCGAAAAAAAGTCTTTTTTCTTTATTTCACTTGGCATAATAGTTTTTTTTGTATCTATGCAAATCAAACACACCAATATCATGATTCAGTAATCAAAAAGAGCCAGATTATGATTTAGCAATACAAATAAAGAAAATTTTTATGTTTATAATTGTAGCTGAGTTGAAGATGGAACTATTGAGAGAACGAGAATTGAGAGAAGGAGTAGAAAAACAATTAGATGAAGAAAAGAAGTTAAAAGGTATGTTCAACTTTAATGGCTTACAATCGACTAAGGCCATAATGAAATAATCCTAGATTCACATCACCTCCTACCCCTATTTTTGCCTATCAAAAAATTTTATTGTGAAATTTTTATTTCATATTTTGTGAACTTCTTTAAATTTACAGCTTTTTTGCAAATAAAAAAACCCCAAACAAACCAAAATTTGCCACCCTCCTCACCCCAGATTTTCAAAAAAGATGAGAACCTATAATTTTTTTTTCATTTTATAAGTAGCTATCAGTGAACATGACCTCTAAATTTGATAGTTGATAGTTCATTCCATACAAAATAAAGATACCTAGTTGATCCTAAAAGTTTTTTTACACAGGTCATTCAAGTTGAAATTTGGGAGACAAAAAAAAAACTTGTAATATGTTTGCATAAAAGCACATCAACAGAAGTTGTATATCATAGTCAAACTTTTTTTCACAAAATTCTTTATAATGTTATTCATATTGCCCACAATATTTGTAGCCGCCAGCTTTAGGCGTGGGGGCATTACGTTTTACAATCATCTGTATGCATGTCCATCAGATTTCGACAAAGATTTTACAGCATGTGATTGTTGGATGGATTTGATATTGGGTCTGAAGCATTATCAGGGTGAGTTGTACCGTGTCACCCCTTTTCAGGTCTGTCATATGTCTACTTTCTGTTTGCCAGAATGGGGGCATTTCTCAATGTTTGAAATATAAGTTAATTTGTTTAACAAGATTTTCCATTGATTTATAGGTGTCATGTTGAGAAGATTGAAGAAAGAAAGGAGAGCTAGGAAGAAAATCCAGGACAAGTTAGACAATCAAACCGTGTCGTCTGAACCTGCTAAAAATGTAACCGAATCTGCAGCCAGTCCACAGTCAGTCAAAAACTTTAATGGAAATGGTAAGACCATGATGAATAAGGAAACTGTAATGTCCTTTGAATAGATCTTTGTCATTGCTGAAGGCCTGAGATAACCTGTAGATGTCAAATTGTTTTTAATTTGGTCTTTAGATGTCTCATTGACAACCATACCACATCTTTTTTATTTGTATAAAATCTGCTTTGAAAATATTCGCTTAAATTTGGAGTCAAATTATTGTGTTATGGTGTTGCCATGGTCATTGGAGTATTATTATACACTCACAAATAAGTTTGGGGGTATGAAGAAATCACCCTGTATGACTGTCTGTCTGTCTGTCTGTCCGACTGTGTGTTTGTCCACATAGTAAGGGATTTCATCTTGGCTCATGCAAATGACAGATAATTCATGGGGGAGCTGGGGTATCTTCTGTGAGTTTTGTTTTGTCTTTAGATTTTAGAAAGGTTTTCACAAGTTAGATGTTGTTTCAGTTAAATTTTGAAAAAAATATAGTCAGATTCTAGAAACTAATATTTTCTAAAACCTTTGTAATCTGGACAATTTACAGGAAAAAAAATGATAACAGTTTCCAAAATACTGACGACTATCACAAATTTTTTATGATGTCCATTATCATATTTTTAAATTTGTTTTTCAGAATCAGTAGCTGATAAAGATACTGATAGAGACAGTAGTAACTCCGACTCGGAATCAAAACATGTTTCAGGTGAGTAAAGGACATAGCTCCTTTGTCCTGTTCGAACAAGTACCAGTAATTTCTAAAGCCAAAAAATTTTTATTGACAAAGTCAGATTAAAATATAACTTAAAAATAAACTGAGTTCTGTCCAAGCTATAACAAAGGTTGCAGGACTGAACGGGAGTTGATATCTGGTTTCAGTTCGAACTCGATCTTGAGGTCACAAAATGTTATTCCTCACCCGAAATATGTCATAATTTTTGTTGGTTCATTTTTAGAAAATTTAAGCTGAGCCAAAAAACTGAGTGAATTCTGTATATAATAAATTGGTTCTTTTTTTTCTTTCAGAATCACAAGAGCGAAATTCACGACCCTTATTTGAGAATTTTCTGTCTCATTCTAATAATGCCAACCGATATCCGTATATGCCAATGGTGAAAAGTGCCGAAGTGCAATGACTATTTTCTCATTATTGATAATATGACAATCGGTGCTGAAAAATAATATAAACTCAGTGTAAAATCAAACGTTTTGCTGACCTAGAGTAGAAGCAGACGACATGATGAAGTATGACATGAATTGGCGAACTTTTTTTCATTGTAATTGTACTGTCATCAACAACACATGTGAATGAGGGAAGCAGAAAATTGAACATTTTATGTAAAAAGGAGAAACAGCATAAGGCAAATAAACAAGAAAAGACTTGTATGTTAACAAATTGTATTGTTATCATTAACCATGGAGGACTTGTATATATTGGTGTAGCTGAAAGAATGTGTTAAGAAAACTTTAATATATGTTTACTGTCATATTTGTGATGAAATTCCAATCAATACCATCATTTTTCAGGCAATTTTGGATAACTGGTCTATGCCAAAGGATATTTTTCTTAATAAAAAATTTACATGTTATTGAGTTGCGTAAATTTATTTGCAGTACATGTACATCCATAAAATGGCCACAGCAGATTCTGAATTTTGTATAGTGCTAAAATTTTTAAATATTATCACTTACATTTTGTTTTTTTGTTGCCCTTTGGTAGATAACTGTTATGCTTGAAGAGTGAAGGGCATCAGTTTGGGGTCTGTTTGTCCAACAGCAAATCAAGTTCACTGAAGACCAATAGCATAATAGAACAATATATATATTGGTGACCTTAACTTTTCTTAATGGTATATAATAATACATTTATCTCCATATTAATGTAATTATCCTTAACAGTCTCAAAATTTTATATTAAAAAATTGATTAGACATAAAAAAATTGTTTTGCCTTAGAAAGTTCTAATCTTTTACTGGCTTTTTAAAGAAGTTTTATTATATTTTATTTTATTGATAAACAATAATTTCAATGAATTTCAGAAAAAAAATGTTATAAGAAAGATAATTAAGTATGATATTCAATCAAATTGCCCAATTTCTTATTATCAAATCAGATTGAAAGTTATAAAATAAGGGAATAGTTTTACAAGAAATGAAATTTAACTTTATCAATGCATATCACAATATTTTAAGGCATTTAGTGTCAAAAAATGATATGATGTTGTTCTCATAGAGCTGTAGTTGTTTTTGACAATTTTTTTAATGTATGTGTAAAATTATTAAGCATAATGTTATTGCGTGTACATGACCAAAAATGAAAGTAGAGTTATGAAAGTGAAAGTAGCATGAGAGAAACAGTTAGGAATAAGTTGTAATTTTTGCCTGTCAATGTATATATTTAAACAGCATAGTGCAATATATATTTTGTTTGTAAAATAATTTCACAGGACAATTTTTTTTTTTTTTACTGTAGGAATGTATTGCAATCTCTAATCATAAACCTAAATTGCATCTGTGGATTTTTCATGGAATTATAGCTGTTTTGAAGGAGATATGTCATAATTTTTTTATTAATTCTGACGCTTTTTCTAACTTGATTCCTTTTTTTAAATTACAAGACTTTGAGTAGATTCAATGATTGACTATGTAAGAATGATGGAAAAAAAGCCAATAGTATTTGATTTCAACATTTTCTTTGTGTCAGGTCACGTGCAAAATTGGAGTTTGGTTTGCAATCTAGAAGTCTAACAGGGGAGATAACTCAATATTTTTCAGTAAAAGTATTGTTAAACAGGGGATATAACTCAATGGTTTACAGTAAACAATTGTAACATTTGTGGGCAATATCTCCTATAATCAAGTAGTGTGGCAAACAGTATTGGCCGTTCCAGAATTTGTACAATGAAATTGTAAAAGGTATGAAAAAATTGTAGCCGTTGATGGAGGGTAATACTTTTGGAGAAATTGCACGATTCTTAAATAGAGAAGTGCAGTTTCAGAATATTAAATTTACAACAAATTATTGGATAATGTGAAGTAAAGACTCTAAATTTTGGAACAGGTGCTTGTATAATAAAGGGTAACTTGATTAAGAACAATTTGTTTTGAAATGTAACTTGTTTACAAAATCATGCTTTATGGAGGACTCTGTATAAAAGTGGGTAAGAAATATAATTAGGGATGAAAACCATGTTAAATATGATATAACTTCATATAAACATGTTTAATGGAGGTTTATTCTGTTTAGACCATGTGTAATGCGCAATAATTCCCTAAAGAACCATTTGTAAAGGGAGCTAACTTTGTATAGAACCATCTGTAAAGGGAGCTTACTCTAGAACTATGTTTAAAGGGAGTTAACTCTGTTCTTGTATAGAACATTGTGTAAGTGAGTTCTTGTATAGAACCTTGTGTAAAGTGAGTTAACTCTGTATGTTAGCATGTGTATTTATTTGTAGATGAAGTACACATTCCTAATTGTTTATTATATGCCAATAAAGTCAAAATATTGTACATTATTTTCTTTGTTTATGTTTATTAAAGTAATATTCAAAGGATTGTTTAAAGTTATGAATATTTGCGACTTCTTTTCTTTTAGCAGTTTTAAGACAAGATGATGACAATACAGTTGTCAGTGGCAATCTGTCAATCAGTCAATTTTCTGTGCAACTGTATCAATTTTGTGTGTGCCCTTGATATATTTGATATGAAAATGAAAAGATATGGGGTAAATGTCAGAGAGAATGCACTCCAACCATGAGAAAACAGAGGAATTTACAAATCTAGAGGCCTCCGCATTTAATTTTGTAAGATAATTTTACTGTACTTTGCATGACTATTACAAAGCACCTAAGAGTGTGTTGTCTTGAAAGCCACATTTTCAGCTAAAGGTCACTATAAGGTCAGACTGTACATCTTCTTAACAAATTGATATGTAACTACCAATATTTAGCAAGATTGTTGTCCATTAGAGTTTGGGGTGTTGGATTCTTATAATTTTCATCTTAAAGGTCAAGGTCAAAGCAAGGCTCAGATATTGGTGTTTAATAATATCATATCAATATGGAAATGTAAAGATATTAGGTAAATGTCCAAAAATCCAGCCACAAGAAAAACATGGGGAATTTACAAATCTAGAGGTCTCCCCAAGAACTTCAACACATCATATCTTTTATTAATTGTGATGGTTATTGTACATTGTTACAAGCCATTCAAGGGTGTTTGGGTTTGGGGGGTAACATCTAAACTAAGAAAACTTAATGTAACATTGGTTTCCATGGCAACTAATATCTTAGGAACCACTGAATGGATTACAACCAAACTCTAGATTGTTGCATTTTATATATATATATTAGGCAATTAGTCTCAGGTTTAGTCTCAGGTTTGCTAGAGCTTTGTGTAGAAAAATTGTATATTAACAGTTTCATGTGACACACAGCACCAGACAATGGGCATTTTATTTGGAAGCAGGAGAGAGGTATGCTTGGCAGTGAGAGGCACCCATTAAATATAAAAATAGGAGATGTTGCATGATTGTCCATTAGACAGCCATCCACCAAATGACAGTCGAAAATTAAAAATCCACCACAGCGTTTCGGTTTAGTACAAAGCAGGATTCATTCATCATCATTCATTGATATGCTCTCGTCCTGAATATGCATGAAATATTTGCGGCTGGACATTAAGCAACATTCAATCAATCAATCACTCGAGTGAGGAAGGTCGCGGGTTCAATACCCAACCGGGTCAAAACAAAGACAATAAAATTGATATTTGCTGCTTCTCCGCTAAGTACGCAAAATTAATATTTGCTGCTTCTACGCTAAGCACGCAGAATTTAGGAATAAGAGCAAAGACTGGTCGGCCCAGAATTAATGTGTCTGAGTAAAGTGGCATGTCTTCATTCGGGATGTTGCTTTCGTGAGTTGGCACGAGAAAAATCTGGCTATGCGTGTCGGCCTAGTAAAAAGCGGGATTCATTCATCATCATTCATTAATATGCTCTCCTGAATATGCATGGAATATTTTCCGCTAGAAGTTAAGCAACATTCAATTGAATCAATATATTTTATGCCCCCGTCGTTCGGCAA
>JARWCS010000006.1:2679043-2691617 GCA_034783895.1 Geukensia demissa | reverse complement strand
TGCAGTATAATGTTAAAATATGCGTAGAACTGCAGAGAAATCATTTATTCTTAAGTGTCATAAATGTTTAGGACAACCGTCAATTTGTTCAGTTGTAATCGTTGCAAAAGTGCAATGTGGTATATGAAACGTCAAATTCCCTCACAAAATCTTGTTACGGACTATAATAAGATTTATGCTACCAGAAAACTGTCTTGAAAATTTTTGAATTGGCCAAGTTAATTAAAGTAAGGTTTTGCTGGATAAAATTTTAAACAAACACAAACTAACTTAAAGTTAAATGAAACATTGTTACAATTGTTTTACTTGGTAAATAAAGGACAAAAGCAAGTTACTTGTAATTTAATTATTTCATATTTCCAAACTGTACTATAGTTATTAAAGCAAGAAAAACCATTGCACTTGAGACAACAACAAAAAACTATTTATGTATAATATTGATTGAGGCTTTTTTGTTAAACAGTCAAGACAACAGTTACCCCCATCGCCTGCCAACTCGCAGTCTAACCAACTTACACAGAGAAGTCCTGCTCCAGTCTCAAACATTTTATCACAATTTTCACCACAACCTTCATTGCCACAAAACCAAACATCTTCTCAGGTAAGGTATACGGTAAGTACAGTATCTAAATAAGGCTAAGATAAATTCTTTTTACTATTAGTTAAAAATATAAAATAAAAAGTTGGTCAGCATTTGAAAAAAAACCATTTTCAGTCAAATCTGGTACAGATCAATGGACCGATTCAGAAATTGAACTTCCGTTCTCGTAAAATACAATGCGCAATCTCAGCATCCTCGTAATGAGGTCTTAACCAATGAAAACAGAGAACAATGACGTTCCTAGAATTCCATTGCATTTCTGAAAAGGTCTCTTGTTATATTATGCTAAAAACAGATGTAAGTTTCATTGCCTGACTTTCAAAATGCATATGACCATCTACTGAAGTAAATTGTACATGTATTACCAAAGATGGATAAAAAATGCCAAAATGTTGTGTTCCATTTTAACGTTTTACAGTGTACAATATATTATTAATGAAGATAAGGCTGTTAACAAGGTTTTTTTTTTGTTTAGCTGTTAATCCTTGTACAAACATTGTAAACTTAAGTGGTTGATTATTGTTATAGTGTATGTAGAATGCCACTTCATTTTACTTTTATGGGCCATGCAGTGTAGATCTTCATTTTACTTTTATGGGCCATGCAGTGTAGATCTTCATTTTACTTTTATGGGCCATGCAGTGCAGATCTTCATTTTACTTTTATGGGCCATGCAGTGCAGATCTTGTCTGTTGTTTAAGGCTTTAAAAAGTAACCTGTAGATGATTGTTATTTATACTTTTTGGATGGATAACTGACTGATAGACAATCATTCTAATCTCCCAGTTCTTTTTATTTAAAAAAAAAATCTCCAATCTAGGGATTGAACCATTTGATAGTTTGTATTATTGTGAGACCTGACTTTTTTCCGCTTTAAAGCGGAATTCCGCTTTTCAAAACCGGGATTTTCCTGCATTGCATCCTTATTACACATAGAATTAAGCTTCCGGTAATACATTTCCGCTTTATTTCTACGTTGGCAAAATCAGGTCTGTATTGTACAAGTTTAATGAATCAAGTTGAAAAACAATTAAACAACTGTTTTGTTTTTTTTTCTTTTTCAGTCATTAGAAAACTTACAAGCTGCATTGCAGGGAGACAACAAAATAAATTCCACAGATGTCAATACTAGTCTTAATCAAAACATTAATCAACCACAAACATTAGTAGATGTGCTAACTGCTCCCTGTACAACGGGCTCAACACAGCCCACTAGTACAGCCCCAGCAACATCTACGACCACATTAACCACAAGTGCTAATAGTATTGTGACTTCATCCCCAATAACATCTGTGGCAGACATTAAACCTGAAATAAAACAGGAAATTAAAATGGAAATTAAAACAGAGGATATCAAACAGGAGCCAGGAATTTCATCCGGTAAAGAAATGTCGCAGGCACAGGTAAGAATAGTAGTAGTAGTGTGCGAAATTGTGGAACAAAATGTGCAACAAAGGCTCAGATAGACATGGAAATACTTGCATAACAAAGTCAGTGCTGGTCAATATTCAGTAATTTTTCCATCTATTAATGACTGAATATGCTTTGAAATATACATTCTTATTATCAAGTTTAAGAATTAAATAATTTATTATTATTTATTGCATGTATTATCTTATTTAGATTTTCATTCAAATGCAAAATGTTATGAAGTTGATGAAATGATGTAGTCATCCTTTTCATGGTCATTATTTATCTGCAGCCAAATGTTATCCAGATGATACATTGTTCTAGAATTGTTTGGGGAAGAATGCACATCTATTAAAATTTGAGGGGTGATCGTTATTTATGAAAGATTTGCTAAACAAATGAAATAACCTATTAAAATTTGGTACAAGTGTCTTCCAACACCTCTTTACATGTATTTCTGGAATAGCCTTAAAATTTTACCAGTGGTCCTGAATACGTGCAACAAGATTTTGAACTTGGGCACTCATACATGTAATTGAGATAACCCCCAGGTATTGTATAGATTGATCATCTGTTAAAGAGGGACAATTTTGGGTGAATCCATGGCAGAAATCTTATGCTGTTATATACTTCTTTCAGACATCACAAGTCAAAACAGAAAATGAAGACAGTTCTAATGATACAAAACCTTTAATCTCACCTAAAACAGAGGATACATCGAATGATACTGATAGTAATAGCATTAAGCCTAGTCCAATGGAGGCTCAACCATCTCCTGCTGCAATATCGGTGTCTACACCATCTGCACCGACAAGTAATGCAGTGGCCGTTCCTTCTAAACCCAGAGCCAAGAAAAGTTTGTATTTCTATTGTATTGTTTGTTTTTGCTGATCGATTACAGTTTTAGCTTGTATATTGATAGAAAAAATTTATATTTAAGAAAATTCACAGCTATTTAATAATTTCAAATCAATTTTCTCCCAGTGATAAATACTGGTGTTTTTAAACATTAATTGACTACATGGCCATCTTCTTATCAGTATTTCATTTCCGAATTGATAATAAATGTTAGTTTGTTACAATGACCTTGTACCAGTAGATAAATTCAGATTTTCAAAAAAAGAGTGTTGGTATATTGATCCTGTATACATACATGTTCATTGGTATACAAGAAGAGGGAAATGCTATTAGAAAAAAAATAATTCCCTGTATGTAACCTGTTATAACAAGTTTTCAAATGCATTATGGTTAATAAATGTTTGTTGCCTTATCTACATGTATCTGCAAATCTACTGTTTCTAAAAAATAAAAGGAAAGCTTTGAACTTTGATATTATTTTTCATTTGCTTTATTCCAAGTTTCATTATTAAAATATAAATCTTTATTTCAGTATTTAAACCTGATGAGTTACGACAGTCCTTGATGCCAGTGCTGGAGAAATTATATAAACAGGATCCGGAGTCCATGCCATTCAGACAGCCAGTTGATCCAATTTTATTGGGAATACCGGTGAGACATATATGCATTCATGCCTCTATGAAGGCAAACATGGGTGTTGTGTTCTAAATCCCATATGATCTCGGGCCACCTAGGCATATTAAAGACAAATCTAAAAGATTACAGTCCTGTTGACCTCCAAACTTGTTTGATAGAATATCATACAAAAATTTAAAAAAGGTGGAAATTCTGTGGTTATTTTTGGTTATACTTCACTATATTTAAGAAAATTGTATACTGCATTCCTTGTATTAAGTGCCCCTTTACCTTAATTTTGATTAAATCCTTAAGTGCCCCTGTAAATACCCAGTATTGCAAGTTCCAAGAACAAAAAATTCTTCCAGAAAACAGCAATTTGGTATCGAAAAACATTTAATGAGGCGAAGGAAACTAGAAAACAGCAATTTGATATCGAAAAACATTTAATGAGGGGAAGGAAACTAGAATTTTTCATCTGGGGGTGGGGGTAGGGTGGGGGTGGATTCTAAATTATGTGGAAATAAAAAAAAAACTCGAAAAGAATTTCAGAATTTTGCTGATTCTAATAAGCACCCTGTGGTATAATTTTTTTAAGAGCCATGGACACTTAATACAAGGAATACAGTATATTAAAATGTAAATGCAAGGCTTAACATTACTGAAGCCTTACTTGCATTTTAACTTCTCTTGTGGAATATGTTTAGTTTGGCAGTTTTTTCACAGCAGCCTATTTACAATTGATATTGATAATGTTGATGTTGACATTTGATAGGTTGACATAGATGTTAAATTCAAGTTAATTTATGACATATATTTTGATATTCCCAAGTTCTTGAAAATATTTTCTGTTTAAAATTTAGGATTACTTTGACATTGTAAAGACACCTATGGATTTGTCTTTGATACGGCGGAAGTTAGACACAGGTCAATATGCTGACCCATGGCAATTCTGTGATGATGTCTGGATGATGTTAGATAATGCATGGTTGTACAACAGAAAAACTTCAAGAGTCTACAAATTTGCTTCAAAGGTAAAGTGCTTAGCTGATAACAGTTTTAAAATTAATATTCTGGTAAAATTTCTGGAAATACTATTGCATAACTGATAGCACAGTTTGTAAAATATTAGCCAAGGAGTGTTGGACTTAAGATATAAATAAGGAACTGTTTCATCATTGAAAAAGTTGGAACATATTTTGTTATCGTTTTTAAATTGACAAATCTGAATGTTGAAACACATGCAGGTATATTATGTTAAGTGTCTTAGTTAGGATATAAGGAAAGAGGGCACAACTGCACAAAAGGGGCACTTTGGCACGATTTCAAAACTGAAATGGGCACAACTGAAACTTATGACCTACATGAAATAACAAATATCTTATCTTTGTTTTATATGAAGTTTAATTAGACTGTTTCTATTATTAAAAGACACATTCAAAATCATAACCCATTATTTTCATTGTAAAAAAGCCATTTTACATCTACTTGCATCTCAGAAATACAAAGGGTAGAGTGGGGCTGTGCCCATCCAGTTTGGGCTAACTAGAACACTTGTTTCAATGTTGAATTGGATATCAACAAAATGAACAAAGCAAGAACATCAATACCCACAAGTACTCAATGATGATTGTATTCTGCTCCTGGATATCCGATTTTGACCGATATGATTTTTATTTTTTTTACTGGTTTTTGGCTCCTTGTTAGCTATATCCTTTTAGTTCTCATGGTCAGTAAAGTCATCATGGAGTACAGTGATTATTTGATTCTATTTTTTTGCAGCTTGCTGAAGTATTTGAGGGAGAAATTGACAGTGTAATGCAGTCATTAGGGTATTGTTGTGGTAGAAAACATGTCTTCAGTCCCCAGGTTTTGTGTTGTTATGGCAAACAACTGTGTACAATATCCAGAGACGCTGTTTATTATAGTTTTCAAAACAGGTATGTTCATTGTAAAATTGTTACTTACTCATATACACTTTCAGTTTCATGTTTCCTTGAAAGAATTTGGTTAAAAGAAAAAAAAAACTTAGAATTTAAACTCTAAGAATTTATTATAAGTATTAGTTTGTTCAAAAGAAATATCTGCTTAAAATTCATGTATCATAATCAGATATGAAAATATTGCATTAAGGATGTTAACTACTCTGTTTGAAAATCATAAGGTTTTTAAATAACTGTGATAACAATAAGAATGTTAATATTGCAGTAAATGAAGCAGAACAAAGTTAAGGGTTGTTTTTGAGATATACTCATTTGAAAATTTGGTGGGAAAAGGATTCTCATGATTTTCCATAGGTTTTGTCGTATTTGGTTTTGTCAGTCAAAACCCAAGAAGAAATAACAAGAATTTCAGAAAAACTTCTTAAACAGATTTTTAGGTGTGTTTTTTTAAGTGTGTTTAATGAAATTATGAAAAGAGAAGTGGAGTCAGTGGACAAAACATATTAATACTGTGAATGGATTTAACCAGTGGAGTTTGTAAATCTGCCCAAAATGACTGAACATGAGTAGTGAACATCCTTTACATATAGCTGCTTATTCATTATTGTCGTAGATATTCATCATTGTTGTAATGTATAGATAGGTTAAACTGTATCAAGGCCTAATGAAAACTACTAGATTTTTTCTCAATATTAAAAATTAAATTTCTTAGTCAAGACAAATGGATTTAACTTGTTGTTCCTTGAAATACTAAGTTTTATGTTCTTAATTTGTATAGAAAGTAAAATATTAAACTTTCTTTCCCATATAAGAAAAAAGAAACATGACCTCAAAATTTAAAATTTGAATTGATTAGCCTTGATACATTTTAAACAATTCCTTTTCATTATTTTCTTTATATTTTGCTTCTGCATAGCTTTCGCATAGATATAAATAATAAATATGTGTATTGGGCAGTGAACATGTTTGATTTTAAATCAAACCAATCTGGAGTTTTAACCTCTTAATTTGTGTTGACTCATTTGATTGAACTTTGTTGCTTTCAATTAGATATTGTGAAAGAAAATTAATTGCTGGGGTGAAAGTATTACCGTAAAGTCCTTTGAAGCTTATGTTTTTACCTGGATTTAAAGACAAACTTGACCAGATATTTTTCTGAAATTTCTAAGTCCTGAAAACCTTCATAAAGTCCATTTTTCACAAATGATTTATGAAAGGAACAGAATGCTTAAATTAAGATCATGTCAAACATTAATTTGAAAGTCAGTGCTGCAATTAATTTTGTCAATGGAATCACTAAAATAATAGTTTTATGTTTGACTAGTAAGATGTGCATTCTGACTGATCATGAATTTTATTTGTGATGCTGAACTTTGTAACTCTGTTGTGATTTCTCCATAACTTGACCTGATTGTAGTTGTAGTTATTTTGTATTTTCTTTTCTTTTCCCAAATCATTATCTGCTTCTGCTGTGGTTGCTGTTGTATTTCATCTATGTATTATCATCATCACTCATCATCATCACAAAATAAATCAGCACTCGGACAAATGGACTTTATTCTGACAGATATGTATATTGTGAGAAGTGCTTCAATGAAATCCAGGGAGATGAAGTGGAGCTGGCTGACGATCCTACACAGCCTGTGACGTAAGTACCAATGTTTGGTTGTAGAGCTCATTTTCAGCACAAGTCACAGTTTTTGTTCATATTCATTCAAGTACTGTAAAAGTATGAATGTTAGCGGTTTATTAATCTTGGCTATCTCCACAGACATTATTTGATCGGAAATTTTTTTTATCGTGAAATGTCTTATATTTCCCTGAAATCCCTTTGAAATAAGCAGTATATGAAAAAATTATCAATAAAAATTTTAAAATATTCTACAAGAATTGCTATCCATGTATCAGTATATTTGCATGAATTATTCTCTTTCACTTGACAAATTGTGATTTAAGCATATGACATATTAAGGTGTTTTGGGTGATTGTCATCATTAAATGTATCAGCTTAGATATGTCCTTTGATTTCACCAGACCAAGATTCTTATCCAGTGGTATTTCTACCAG
Organism: Geukensia demissa; assembly: GCA_034783895.1. Lineage (NCBI taxonomy): Eukaryota > Metazoa > Mollusca > Bivalvia > Mytilida > Mytilidae > Geukensia > Geukensia demissa. The sequence goes on along the minus strand of JARWCS010000006.1, from coordinate 2,684,123 downwards.
GGGACTTGCTTTAGTGAACTAGCATTTTAAAAATCTGACTCAGCATGTCAGTTTAGTACAGAGCAGGATTCATTCATCATCATTCATTAATATGCTCTCATCCTTATAAATGAATATTCATGAAATATTTGCAGCTGGACGTTATACAATTATAGTCTTTTGTAGAGGTCCATAAAACCTCATATTGACCTCTACAAAAATTTAAATTGTTTTATTACATAAATAGCGAAAGTGAAACCAAGTCAATATGACTTTAATCAAATCATTATGACATCATACATAAAGTAATGGAAAGAGAAAGTGAAAGTGAAAGCAAGTCAGTATGAGTTTTAATCAAACAATATCACAAGTTACAATTGTCATGTAACAGCTTTTCACTCAATGATAATTCTGAAATAAAATCATTATGTAATAATAAGCAATAATCAATCAATCAATCAATCAGTTTGATTGTCAGAAGATGTCAAGGAATTGTATAGAATTGAGCTCCCTTAAACTGTTAAACATTACATTTTTAACTTAACAGAAAACAGAACTTGACATAAGAAATGAATATCACTTATTCTTTAGAAAATCAGTTACCTTTATATTATTGTTGAGCAATTTATACTTTGCTATTTGGCTATTGCCTTCAGAACTTGAGTTGCCTGTCCCAAAATTCAGTTGATATTGGCAATTTAGAATTAACTTAATATATGCCAAACTCTTATTTATGTAAAAACCCATTTTACATTTCTTATATGAATTCTATTTGTTCCAGGCGAATAAAAAAGAACCAGTTTGAAAGAATGAAAAATGATCAGTTAGATTATGAACCGTAAGTATATTGAATAAAAGAACAAGAAAATTATTCATTTGTTTCTTCTTTGAGGTAGTTCAGTGTTTTCTTCTTTGGTTACAAATAGTGCATTAAAAAGGAACAGAACAAAATTCAGTAAATTGTCAGTGTTGATCTGTGTAAAAGATCTCTCACGAGCTTTGAAAACATCAATGTAATAATGTGTCAGAAGTCAAAATAAGAACAAAAGTTTTAATTTTACAGTAAGTTGTTGATTAAAGTTATTTGTTATTTGAATCCTGTGCCTGTAACTAAATGGTACCAGTGTCGTTTTGAAGACTTTATTTTCTATTACAGTTAAAAGTATAACGTATGATGACTTGTGTTATTTTCTAGGTTTGTTGAATGTGATGAATGTGGAAGAAAGCTTCACACAATATGTGTTCTGCATTTTGAACAGATTTGGCCAAACGGGTAAGTTAAATATATTTAATCCAGTAATACTTGATCTGAATGCCTTCTACAATGTAAATTTTTAGTTTCCGCTTGGATGCACAGAATTTAGCATATAAATTGTTGCATTGTACATTTACTGTTAAGTGTGCTCTGGATTTTCGTAAGCCAAATTTATATAGGTGTGCTTCATTTTAAAGTAAAAGTGTGAAAGTAATAATAAATTATTGAAAAAAAAAAACACTAGATTTTGCTGTAGAATTTATTGATTTGTTTAAGTAGCATCATGCACTATCAACATGCATGATGTGGGAAAAATACCAATCTAAAGATGATTTTCAAACTACATACCTCATATGTTAACATTATTACAGTCATTTATCAGTCAAGGTTTGTATTTTTGAGAAGGAAAACCATACATTTATTTTCCTAAGAAATCGGCTAATTCAAGAATAATAACTCTTGCAAAAAACTATTTTCACGTAAAATCAATGTAATATATATCAGAAATGTACAAAGTTGGAGTGACAAAAGACTGATTTTGTATTCAGGAACAGTGTCTAAATTGAAAACAAGTTTAGTTTCATTAGGTTTTTTTATGTCTGATTTTTTATGGATTTCTACTTAAAATTAAATTTTATACATTGTTTTAGATTTACTTGTGATAATTGTCATAAAGCCAAAGGAACAAAACGAAAGGAAAACAGATATTCTGCCAGAAGTATGTATAATTACTGCTAGAGTGTATGCTAACTAAAAAACCTCTTTACTTCCAACCAATATGGTCAAAAGCTATTAATTATATCCAGTTCAAGGTTTTTAAAGAATTACTTTAAAGAAAAAAATAACCAATACAAATGTTACTGAATAAACCAAATCTTTACCAAAATTGTGTGGACAGTGATTGGATAAAACATAAATATACCCCTGCAAACAAAGTTTGAAGGGTATAAAGGAATCAGTTAACTCTGAAAATTGTTAAAGTTAAGGGAAAAACAAAAGCACTGGCTTCATTTTACAACATATCCTTATTTATGAGACTGCCATTATTCCCTTCTGTGTGTAAACCCATCTCTGCAAAAGTTGGGGACAACACTGAACCTTTAAAGCATATATTTTAATAGTAATACTGAGAGCCAAATATTTCAGTCATTCAACATCTTTCATTTACCTCATGGTTTCCAGTTGATATATTTTTTAAATGATTTTCTTCAGATTTAGCCATGTCAGGTTTACCAAATACAAAACTAGGAACATACTTAGAAAACCGAGTGAATAATTTCTTACGGAAGAAAGATGCAGGTGCTGGGGAAGTGTTCATCAAAGTAATCAGTTGTACAGACAAGGTTGTGGAGGTCAAACCAGGAATGAAAGCAAAGTAAGTCAGTCTTATCTTGTGAACTTTATTGAGATTAGTTTTTAATGCAATCTTGACAGAGTTTCTGAAAGTTTTCAGTTGGATGCAGAGTTTTGATGAGTAAATACTTGTAGATGTACAGGCTTAGTCCTGCACTGAACTTCTACGGTAATATTCAGAGATGTTTTAAGCTACCTATACTATTAAATTCTAAAATTATTCAAAAAGAGGATTGGTAAGGATGAAATGAAAATAGTTCAAATACTGGCAAATTGGAAGGGATTGGGGGGGGGGGGGGGTGCATCCAGGTTTGCACTCCATCTGTCTTGTAACACTTTAGCTAAATGTTTCGACTTGTATTCTTGAGTTACCGATCATATTTTCCTTTTTGCATATGGGATCTTGTGGAAAAATGATATTTTTATTCAAATTTTTACAAATTATGCACCAAGTTTGCATTCTTTTCTCCAGTGCACTTCCCAATGTTGCTTCAAATTGTAATGCAGTTTGTAGTTGAATACATGTATATGAATAGGTCATGTAAGTTTTGATGATGTTTCCTTCAGATTTGTTGATAATGGTGAAATGCCAGCAGAATTTCCATACCGAGCAAAGGCAATGTTTGCATTTGAGGAGATTGATGGCGTTGATGTTTGTTTTTTTGGGATGCATGTCCAGGAATATGATTCCAATTGTCTAGCACCAAACAACAGGTAAAGTTTTAGTGTTCAAAGTATTATCTCAAAGATGTGGAACATTCAGAAAGATGTTAATGTCGCAAAATATCTGTACTGCTGTCGTGAAAGGATAATGTTTTTTATACTTTGTTAAAAATAGAAATACATATTTAGCTGTATTTGTAAAACATTTATTTTAAAAACAGAATTATTTTAGTACTAAATTTTGCTTTTTTCTCTGTCATATTTCATTGCAATTAATGTCTTTTTAATCTCAGATTTCATCAGAACGATTATCTTGAAAATAATTTAACACTTGTACAAGGAGATGAGATATGATTGTGTATGATACAACCAAAAAGTATAAATTACAACCTTTTGAAATTTTAACTTTCTGACATTGTATTCTTTATTTATAATCCATGTTTGTTTATTTTACAGACGAGTCTACATATCATATCTTGACAGTGTACATTTTTTTCAACCAAGACAACTCAGGACAGCTGTTTACCATGAAATCCTTATTGGTTATTTAGAATATGCTAAGCAAATGGGGTTTACATGGGCACACATTTGGGCGTGTCCACCTAGTGAAGGGGACGATTACATTTTTCACTGTCATCCACCGGAACAGAAAATTCCAAAACCAAAACGGTTACAAGAATGGTACAAAAAGATGTTGGACAAGGCAATAATTGAACGATGTGTGATAGATTATAAAGTAAGTATTTCTATTTAGGGTTGTTCAGTTAAGATCTGCATACCACTGTCTGAAGGCATATCTGACATATTTCAGTAACCTACAGGATTTTCAATAATAATCAAAAGAAATTTACATGTATAATATTTTAGGCCATGTGGTATGGTTCCTATGCTGCTATCAAACAGTCATGTAATGCAAATTGAATGCACATTTGAATGCGAATCAAGGACGACAAAGACATTCACACGTTTATCAAAGAGTATTTGAAAAATTTAAATGTTAAAAATTTTCTCAATGCTTTTTCAGTAATTGGAATTAATTTGAAATAGGTGAGATAGAGGTATTAGATGATTCAATTTTTGAAAGTGACAAGTGAAGGCAGGTTTTGTTTGTGTTTTTCCCCATATTTTTTAGGAACTAACTGACTTCGAATACAGTTTTACAAAATATTTCACTTTTTAACAACAATTAATGCAAGCCAGCCATCCATTTTCACTGTGTTTGATGACCAGAATTTACGGAAAATGGCCTAAGTGAACTGGTACCTAAAGGGATATACAGGGTTATATCCCTTAAGTTAACCTATTAACATGAAGCATGACCAAGATATATGACTCCAAAAGAATATAAAGTGATATTTCTCATTTTTTTAGAGGAACATGTACATATTTTCAAAGCAAATTTTGTGGAATTTTTTAGTATTTTGATTTAATAATTTCTTGATATTTTATTTAGGATATTTTGAAAGATGCAATAGAGAACAATATACGATGTGCAACACAGATACCATATTTTGAAGGAGATTTCTGGCCAAACGTACTAGAGGAAAGTATTAAAGAGTTGGATCAGGAAGAGGAGGAGAAAAAGAAGCGGGAGGAGGCTGAGGCTGCTGCAGCAGAACAAGCTAGTGTTGAGGAAGTCGTGGAGGGAGAGGCTGATAATCCTGTTAGTATATCTGGTTTATATTACGGTCATAAACAACATTTAGGCACAGTACTTTTTAAATCGAGTATTGGATATTTTTATCATAAATTGATATTCTAATATGACGTTCCTATTTCCGTATATTAACAGAACAGTGATTAAATGTGCAATAAAATTCGTTTTGGCAT
>JARWCS010000006.1:2591033-2601185 GCA_034783895.1 Geukensia demissa | reverse complement strand
AAATCGAATATAATTTTCGTAACTGCGCATGCATTCAAAATTAAGAATCGGAACCGGTCACGGAACAAGTCGGACATGTGGTCCGGAAAAAGATCGCAGTTTGTCGGTCCGACCAATATTTTACCTGTCAGGACCGTCGGACCGACGGCATTTGTGAAAGACTGGACATATATTTTACCTTGTTGAGATGATCCTCCATTTTGCTCTTGCTATCTTTAGTTTCGCTGATACGTTTCTGGAAGGCAAAGTTGACCTCACTGCATTGTTTACGCATGTCATTAGAAGTCTGTTGTAATATTCCATCAATCAGTGACCTCAGGTCGACAGAACTCTGACGTTCACGCTCTGCCTTGTTGATGTTAGCATCAGAATAATCCTGCCAGTCTTCTGGGCATACAGAGCTGAAAATATAATTAGGTATTGTTAATTTGTAAATACATGTATTGTTCCACCAGTTCTTTAGAAGTCTTAGAACCATCCTCCTATCTCTAAAGGATGAGCCCAAACATATTAATCATGCTATTTTAAAGGAATATCTTGTCGGTAAACTCAGCCGACTCACTCACAAACTAAATAATATCCAAAGGACTTTATGTTAAGTTTGTGAGTGAAAGGCTGAGTTTACACGTCAATGAACTCTGTAAAAATAGCATTAATAATAATTCCAGTTAATTAGTCAAGTAATTGAAAATGATGCTACAATTGAACTCTAAGAGAGGAACTTTTTTTGAAGGCAAAAATTATTCATCAACATTAGCTTATTGATTTGTAAAGTTTTCCGTTGTCATGGTACTGCCAAACAGAACTGCAGAATAAATTTACAATATTGGAATTATTTACATTTTACTCCAGGAAAACAATGTTTATGCTAATTCAGAAATAAATTTTTACTTATGAGTTGAGAACTACCTTAACATGAAATCTTGTACAATGTATTTCAATACTGGTCTTACATTTTGTGGTTTTTTTCAATTTGTTTGAAATATATTGAAGTTCAGTAGTAAGAAAATATAGGGTTTATTCTGTTGAAATATATAAAGCCAGATCAAAGGGCATGTTGTAACATAGAGCACGAATTTTCAGGTACAATATATCTAACCAATAAGATTAGCAATTATTTCACTGATATTTTATTTTAGCAAAGTCATATCTACCAGTAGCAAAGACCAACAGGTTTACTTTCTGGCTAAAAATTACTTACTTGGCTTCAACCTTGGCGGCACCATCTTTAAATCTCAGACCTGCTGAGTTGTTCCTCAATTCAGCACAATACTCATCAATGTTTACAGCAGCAAATTTGTCTTTTAAGTCTTTTTCTAGCTGGAATTTGGCCTTCTTGTTTAATCTGAAAAACAAAGAATTCTCTTAATTATCTCCCCTTATTTAGCAAATTTTACTCCCAATTTTGATATAAATAACAATTAACATACGGTTGACGAGGTAGATTGTATATTGATTCAAACTTTTAAAGAAAAACATATAATAAATAATCTTTTACATGTTCATTAATTTTTAAGGCTTAAATTTATAATTTTGAGGGTTGGTGAACAGTATAAAATTCTTGAGTTTATGAAATTTGTTTCTTTAATATTACAAAATTGCTCTTTGTCGCCTATTTTTGCAGATCCCAAGTAGTAACACTTGCAGACATGGTATTTCAATTAGCAAAGTAGAAGACAAATCTTAATAAGACAAAATTTTACACTCTTTAGTCTGATGTTATTTTTAGTTTAATCTTTCCTTTAAAGACTTGTTTTATTTGTTAATAAATAATCAGTTTAGTGAAAATTGCAATTGTTTTTACCATGATATGGCTGAAATACTGTACGTCAATGTGATATTTAACAATATTCATTCAATCAAAACTTTACAATCATCCAATGGAAATTTATTCCATCTTGATATCAAAATCATTATAATAATTATGTGTTAACATATTAACCAACAAATGTAATATATGTAGTAAATATTTAAAGTGTAATTATTTACTACATATATTACATTTGTTGGTGTAACATTAATTCTGAAAATTACATGTATCATGTATTTTCTTCCAGAATTATAAATTCATGAATGCAATTTATTCTTAACATTATATTTTCATAACTAAAATTGTGCATGAATGTGTGAAGGATGAAGGAATCAAAATGTAGAATATATCTTAGTGCATGACTAGACAGATTTTTACCTAATTTGTTCAATGGACTGTTCAAGAGTTCTTTTCAATAAAGCCTGAACTCCCTCAATAGTTTCTACTTCTTTAATCAGCTGTTTTTGAACATCATCATGGACTAAATCTATACCTGTTCTCTTTTCTCTGCAAATAAAAAAAAATCTAGAAATGTATTGTTTTATTGAATAAAGCCTGAGCTTGCAACATTGTAGCTTTCTCAGGTTTAAAAATTCAGCAACTATCAGTGCTAAAAAATGCTAGCCCAAAATTTTGGGAAACACTTCAACTACCAGTATATGATTAGATTATTGTTTGTTCAGAACAACTAGTTATAAATGATTGCATTAGTTTTATGTGGATAATGTTTTTTGTTGGAATTATTATACCATTTTGAAGTATAAAAATGGCCATTGGTAAGGGACATATTGCCTGAAACAATGCCTGGAATTACGGTTATGTTTAAAGCACAGTCTCCCATTGAGTTACTGACAAATTCTTATTCAGTCCAGATATTTTGTCAGGCTGGATATCCAGTAAAAAATTGTATTCTAATCCAACAGTGCTTGTACTGTTGATTTTTATAACATGACATCTAAATTTTCATGGCATTAAATCCAAATTTAATGGTATTGAACTTGAAGATTTGCCAACATCAATTTTAATTTTAAGGCTCCAGTAAACACATCACCAGTTCACTCAATTTGTGATCATCAAATCTTCAATTGATGTAGGCAAATCTTCATATACAATAGGAAGTTTTGCTGATGACAGGACAGATCATGTGACTTCAACTTGTTTGTTGGCAAGAGGTGTTAATCAGTTAATAAGGACAATTAAAGTGTCAACGAACTGTAAATTAAATGTTTTTACAGATGATCAATTAATTCTTTTTGTTTAATGAAATTAAGGTTACATTTTCATCCTGTTTATTTATTTGAAAAAAAATTTGTAGGAATGAACAGAATTGTGTATTTAATGATTGTATAATTTTGCAAAAGGTTATGAACTTTGTACTCAAAATAAAAAAAATGTAGAAACAATTTTTAAAAGTAAATTGGTAGGAAAAATATGAAAACTGTCTAGGTAATAGATAACTTTACAAAACTGAAGTTTAATAGATGTAGAGATAAAAAAGTTATAAATAAAAAAAATGAAAATTCTGTCATGTCTGTGCCTATTACCTTATATTGTTTTCACCAACCTGACACTCTAAATTTACCATATATGTAAATTAGGTATTATGTCATCACTAATGAGCTAGGCAAACATTCCTATACTGTTAATTCATAATTAATAGACTGCAGTAATTAGATTATTATCACTTCAGTCCATGAAAATTTGATTTGTCAAAACTTGTTGACATTTTGTTTACCTGTTTGCCAAGCACTGCCTTGCTATATGAAGAGGTTCAGCTGTAGCCTCGAGAGCCTTTTCAACTCTAGTTTTAAATGCATTCAAGTTATCTATTTCCACTGATAAACCATTTAATTTGTCATCTAACTCCTTCTTCCAGTATTTTATATCATCTAATCTTTGTTCTGGAATAAAAGAAAGATGGGATAAATAACAGACAAAAAATGTTTTAAAAATTTCCACATCTAGAAAAATGGTGGCTCCTATTAAAGGTTGTGCACATGTGAGGGAGTACTGTAGGTGAAACATTTGTATATCACTACAATTTTTTTAGTACAAATAACAAACATATATCACACCATGAACCCGCTCTTAACATGCTGTGTCTGAACAACATGTTTTTCACACATTAATCTGATTTGGCATTAATTATCTATGCTATCTTATGTGACAACTGACAGTTCATTGTCAAACACACATGTAAATCAATTAGTAAAAAAAATTCTGTTGTTATTAATTGATCTATAGTTTGTGAAATTTAAGTTTATCATGTACTTTCTGCAGGATCTTAAGTTGCTGATAAAATAATATAAAAAAATCATTATTTTCTTACCAAGTTTTTTGTTTACATCCCTCTGTGTTTTGTCTGTTCTCTTTTCAGTTTCATCTGCCAAGCGTTTGGATTCCTCTACCAATCTCTCAGCTGCAGCCCTTTCAACCTCAGCATTAGAATATTTGCTCAAGTTGGAGGTTGTCCACTCTGGGTGAGTAAATCTTTGTGGTCCAGAAACAACTTTGGCCATTTTCTATTCTGAAAGACAAAGAATAAGCACAGATGGTTTAAGTAATTGAACCAGATTTTTGGATAGTCTAGTCTGTTTCTTTTTGATGGTGGTGCCTTTGCAATGAAAATATTCCACACTTTATTCCCACCAAGCATTGAAAATTAATATTATGCTAATAAGGATGGGCTCAACATATATGGAAGAAATTTGCAGTGAGCCAGTGACCTCAAGTGAGACTGGTTGGTGGTAATATTTTGACTTAATCACAGGCCACTGAATTTATTCTGACAGACTGTAGTGGGAATTATGGTATTAGACAAATTTCATAAAGCATATATCAATCAGACATTTCAACAGATTTTTGAGTAAGAGGCTAAATATAAAAAGTAGGTGGCTACTCTGTGCGGCATCGAAACGGATCATACAATATTTTCCTAATTAATTATCAATATATACTTCATTCTTCCAATTTTTTTTGGCTACTTTGGCGAAAGTGGCCAGCAAACTTCCCACTGGAAGACGTCAATTTTTGCCTGCTACCGGCTTCATTTGAAAACCCTGATCAATATGTTTGCAGTTGCACTTGATTCTACTGACTTCTCAAATCACAGTACTTCACATATTTTGCAAAAATCTCACACATTTCAACTTCACATTTCACCATTTTTTCAATGTTTTATTTCCTCTATAGTGAAATCAGATTTTCTGTCCATGTATGGGCATGTAATATTATTCCAATGAAAGTGGACATGAAGAAGATGACATGACGATTCAGATGGCATTGTGACCTGCATGCATATTAAAATTTCAAATTCAAATTAAAGGAGCAAAACATAGTTTTTTATGGTATGATATAACTTGTTTAGAAACATTTGTCAGCCAAGCAATATTTGTTAAACTTATCCCGTGATGCGTATTAATAACAAAGAATCTGAAAAGTTTTTGAAGCAAACTTTAAGATTATGTATAGCCATGCATGGCGACTAGCATAACCTAGTTTGGAATTTTTTATTCATCGACCATCTAAGCTACAAGTAGCTGCTAGGTAGATCAACTCGGAGAAATAATTAATTCAGATAGATTTAGAACATGTATTCAGGGACATATGTATCTGTTATATACATTTTTGTACGTCCCTGATATAATTTCATGATTTAAGCATGAAGTGTCCCCTTCAAACTAAAAATTCCGCTTGTATGAATACAAGAATGACTATTTAAACATATTTCATGGCATGTGCAGTTGTATTATTAATTAAAGTTTAAAATAAACTTACCTTGTCGGTGATAAATTTGTAAATAAACAGTTTCTGGCCAGAATTTAACTGTTTCTTCACTTGACAACACACCACACAAATAATAATGGTGGACCTAGCAACATTCGTTGCTAATACAAAAAAGTTTATTTCCTTTGATTGGTCGTTGTAACGAATATTTTCATTGGACGAAACGGACACACACCATTTGACCTTTGAACCTCAAGGCCACACCACCAGCACTTCCGGTAACCTGATTTATCGGGCTTGAACTCGAAAAAGTTTGTTGTATTGATTACGACCGCACAATTTCGAAAATGGATAGTGACAGGCCAAAATTTAGGTCTCCATTTTACCGTCCATGTCCACACATGGCAGCTTCGGCACAGGGAACTCAAAAACATTCTATACTAAATAGTTTGAAGTCAATTTTTGCAGGTGAGTCTTAAGCTATGCAACTTTGTTTACTTTTTTGCTTCAGAAAAGTTGATGACATTCTAAAACAGACAGCGGTTACATCACTGACCTGCTTTCGGTGATAAAATTTTTATCAATGGCACAAAAAGATTCGACCCCGAATATCTATTTATTGTTGACATTGATTACCCTTGTCCTTGGACACGTTGAAGATAAAAAGATTCATGACAGAAAGTTTTTTTTAAATTGTATCCTCATACATGTATGAGATTTTCTTAATATAAGATAATGAATTTCGTGATAACTGGGACAAATTTTGACAACTTTGACACTCAAATAAAAGAAGCTACACTTTATACCTAAAACCATAAAAAATCTGAAATATCATGAATATTGTTAAAAAACTAAAAACTATCAATAGAAAACAATTTTTTAATGCAGGACTTTATCTACAAAGCCAATTCTAAATGAAAAATGGTTACCATAATTTACAACAGAGATTTTGACATTTGAAAATGACAAGTCTTAATAGTTTTAATGCTTAATTTGTTAAGGTTTATCTTGAGGAAATGTTCAAAATGACCACTAATTGGGTCATGCTTTATACTGAGTACAGAAATAACTGTTTAGTTTCTGTAATTTTAATTGATACATGTAGCTGGACCTAGGTGTGTTATGTTTAAAATCTTCTTTACTGTAAAATAAAATAATTCTGTACCTGATATCTGTGTTCCATTTTTTCTCCAGTATATGAATATATGTAAACAAGTTAAACCAAAAGATTTTCTTGACAGTTCCCAAGGTTGACTTTGCAATTTTGTCACCTGTAATTACATCTAAACAAATAGGGACAAAAGATGACCTCAAGCATGTCAAGGTGGAATGTGGACGATCTCAATGTAGTACGGAAAAATTAACGGACTTTGCCATATTTCTGCTCTTGTCAAAAACGCAAAGAAAATATACAGCAAAAACAACACAATTTTCAAGTAAATTTCTCAGAATAATGAATAGTAAATTAGTGAATCTAGTTGCAGCTATCTGTGAAAATAAGCAATTTATACTCTATGTCAGAGTTTGTTAGAGCGTGTAAAAAGGTTGTGAAAGAAAAACTGTCAACCGTATTCTTATAAAATAGTGTTTATTTTGCAGATTGAAAAAAGTGCAAATAACTTGCAGTAATATTTTTTAGCAATCATGATGTATTTTAAGCTGCGACGAGTTTTTAATTCTCTACAGGGATTTTACATTATAAAATTAGCCATTTGTTTACCGCAAGTGGCTCTTTGCACGCGCTAGCATGAGAACGGGAGTACACATTGTCAACGCTGCATAATAATTAAGTAATTTAACCAAGATTAAATATCCTGCAAAAATGCAAAATGGCACGTCTGAATGGAATTTTAAATGTAACTCTTGTGTTATGTATTGCAAGCGGTGCTCCAAATAAAAAAATGTGCACAGTTTTTCAAGTTACTTTATCTTGGTCAAAATTAAGCGCTCCCGCCAAAAACAAAGATGGCAAACCCTCAATGTTAAATCCCTGTAGAGAATTTCAGGGGGAGATAATAGTATGTAAAACTCTTTTGCACAGTGTAAGTTCTGGACCGTTAACCGTGGGGTAATTCTTTCCTTTGATTTGTAATAAATACAAAGGCGGAAACGCACATTTAATTTTATAAAGCCCGAAATTTGCACTACAGAAAAGCCTGACATAGATTATAGTATAGTCTTTTCTTTGCTCATTAAAAAATAACGCCTGGTTTAGGTGTCCATTTCAGGAAAGGTTATGATGTACATTTGTACCCTAATTTATCTGTTAGTAGCAAAAGCTTGCATCTAAAACTTTGAAAAAAAATATTAGAGAGGTGGCCCTCAGTTTTTGAAGTTAATCTGGAAGCTTGATTGTATAATGTTTTATCCAAATATGTTCCTATACCACTGACAAGACTGAATAGGGGAATATCAAATCCCTCAGAGAAATAACCCTTGTCATGCTTGAGGGATTGACCATGTTGGATAATTGCCAATGCAGAAGGCTGTAACTGTTTATTACAGGGTTTGAAATTAGCAGTCGCCCACTCACCATTGGCGATAAAATTTTCCTGTGGGCTCCCGATTTTGTGGAACTGTCAATTTAGTCTTCTTTTATTTGGTACAAATTATTAAATCAAATTTTCATATATTGGTTTGATGGTTTGCTGCATTTATAATTCTCTCTGTGACAGTATCATACAGGTAAGTTTGTATACACATTTCAATTTTCAGCACATTTCTTGTATTTATCCTCCTCTGACTTATGGAGAACTATGATCAATATTGTAATAAGCGTTGGGAATAAACAATTTTGAGTCAAGTTTTTTCATGTTCATACATCTTTATTTGAAAATGAAATTGAATAATTTTTACTGGCTTTGTCTTTCACAAAAATCATATCCACCTAGTAATGTTTTATATTTCATACTTGTGCCGAAAACTCTGACTTTTGCTGTCCATTTTTAATTCGCATTTTACAATATGTTTACAAAATTTTCCTGAAAACAAAATATCATGTCAGGCCAGCCTGGCTGGGTCTCTTCAAGTGCATTGTTAAAGGATGTAATAAAGTAAAACAGGATAAATTCCTGAGTATTAAATTGAAGAAGTATCAACAAATTTAAAAATAGTGTAAAATTTGATTTACTTATGGATATACTTAACTTATTGCTACTATGGACATAAAAAATGTGTGGGCTACTGAAAATTTCTGCGGGCTCCTAGATTTGTTTTTAGGAGCCCACATGGCCTCTAGAAAAAAATTAAGTTAAAACCCTGTTACTATACAGAATAAACATTAAAAATGATTTGCTGAATAATTCTATTTTTGTAGGGTTATTCACTGGGGGAATAATAGGGTTATTCTATGGATGCTGTAATTCCAGGTGTTGTTGGCCAGGGGAATAATAAAGTTATTAAATGGACATAGAATTCTTACAGGTTAATAAAGAAAGGTGGATGAGTTTGTACTGTTACATGCAAAAAACTAAAACTGATTAACTGAATGAAATACAAAAGTGAGTTATCTCCCTTGTCAATTCCAATATACATGTAGGCAAAGTAGAATAAATCCCATGCCACTCCATAGGCAGTCATTATAACATTTAGGCAAATAACAATTTTCTGAGAAGTCCAATTTCAAAGACACCTAACATTTTTATGAGAGGTCCAATTTCAAAGACACTGGTTGTTTTCCTTAATGTATCTTGGTCAATTTATGATAATTTAAAGCAGTTTTTAAATTAAAGTAATATTTACTATAATTACCTTTAGCTTTTCACTGCCAGCAGAAGGCAAGGATATGTTAATGTAATATGGTCCATACAATGATTAACTATACAACTGTTTAAGGATATTTTATGAGTAATTGTAAGTCTTGGACCATGAGACAAAAATAGACAGTGACTGGTTGAGCATAATTTGGATGTTTTTTTTTAAGTCTGAAATATTTTGCCTGATTTTTTCTGGATATATTTCTTATTCAGATAGGGATTGAGAAGTGGGGTAATTCTCAAGAAATCTCCCACTGTCTGTAAATCATGATAATCATGTCTATAATAGTTTTACCATGCTAACCTGAATGAATCTTTTATACATTTGTAAACTTGTTAAAAAAAGATATGGGGTGAATGTCAAGGAAACATATAAAAAAAAGGAAATGTGGCATGATCCACCAAATGACAGTCAAATTTAAACCTCTACAGGTCCCATTACAGCCTTCAATAATGAACCAGACTCCATACCATAATGGAAGCTGTAAAAGGCCCCAAAGTACAAAATATGAAACTATTTGTAAAACACGACAATTAACCTATTTTATTGAAAAAATGATGAACCAATAACAATAAATGACTAATTAAACCACATTAACCACTGGACAAAAGGTTCCTGGCTTGGAACAGGCACATAAGAATGTAGTGGAGTTAAATCAGTTGGTGAGCGCTTAACCATCCTCCCAAAATTGGACAGTGTTGTGACAAAACAGCAATAAAAACATACTATACAAATCGGTTGAAATGGATATAACACTTGAGATGGATACTAAAAACCAATAGAAAATACAATTAAAACTAATACATGATACAAAAAAGTATCGATCTTGAAAGAGTACTCACAGTTGCTGTCTGATAGTT